>PVJC01023395.1:0-26416 GCA_004026665.1 Murina feae | reverse complement strand
CTAGCATTTTCTTGAAAAACCTAATAACCGTGGTTTTGAACTCTATATCCTGTCGTTTTCTTTCCTCCATTTCTTTCATTTGTGACCTGTTTCGTCTCATCGTTGTGGCTTCTTCACTTTCTGATTTAGGCGATCACTGTGAGGGATTAACCTCTAAGCCACTTGGTTATGAGAGTCAGCTGTGTCTACAGTGGGAGAAACGGTTAATTTTAATATTTCGCTTTTATTAGTTTAGATAGAAACACAGTCAATTTTTGTGTGTTCGTGTTGCTAATTTTATTTATTAACACTTACAGATTTTTAAAAATGAATTTCTTGTCTTTTCTATACATGAAATCCTGTCATCTTCAAAAAGAGATAGTTTTACTTCTTCCTCTCCAATTTGGCTACCTATTATTTCTCTTACCTGATTGTGTTGGCTAAGATTTCTGAATAGCAGTGGCGAAAGTGGGCATCCTTGTCTTGTTTCTGATCTTAGGGGAAAGCTTTTGGTCTTTTATCATTGAACTAGAGACCCGGTGCATTAAATTCATGCACAGGGGTGTGTTTGTGTGTCCCTCAGCCCAGTCTGCACCCTCTCCAATCTGGAACCCCTTGAGGGATGTCCGACTGCCAGTTTAGGCCTGATCCCCTGCTGACTTGGTCACCCCTAACTGTCCTCCCCTGCTAGCCTGGTTGCCATAACTGCCATCCCCTGCTGGCCCAGTCACTCCTAACTGCCCTCCCCTGTAGACCTAATCACCCCCAACTCCCCTCCCCTACTGGCCATCTTATGGCAGCCATCTTGTGTGTTGGAGTGATGGTCAGTTTGCATATTACCTCTTTATTATATAACTAGAGGCCTGGTGCACAAAAATTTGTGCACTCGGGGGGGATCCCTCAGCCAAGTCCGGCCTGTGCCCTCTCACAATCTGGTATCCCTCAGGGGATGTCCACCTGCTGGCTTAGGCCTGCTCCCTGGAGGATTGTGCCTAAGCTGGCAGTCAGACATCCCTCTGGCAGCTCAGGAGCGCTCGGGGGATGTCCACTTGCCAGCAGGGAGCAGGTCTAAGCTGCAGTCAGACACCCTTAGCACTGCTGTGCTGGCAGCTGGCAGCCTGGCTTGTGGCTGAGCAGAGCTCTCCCTATGGGAGCGCACTGACCACCAGGGGGCAGCTCCTGCATTGAGTGTCTGCCCCCTGGTGGTCAGTGTGTCTCATAGTCACCAGTCATTCCCAGTCGTTCTGCTGTAAGGGTCAATTTGCACATTACCCTTTTATTATATAGGATAGAGGCCTGGTACGTGGGTGGGGGCCGGCTGGTTTGCCCTGAAGGGTGTCCCGGGTCAGGGTGAGATTCCCGCTGGTGTGCCTGGCCAGTCTGGGTGAGGGGCTGATGGCTGTTTGCAGGCTGTCCACAGTCCCTTCAGGGTGAGTGTCCCTGCTGGGGTGCCTGGCCAGCCTGGGTGAGGAGCTGATGGCTGTTTGCAGGCTGGCCACAGCCCCTTCAGGTTGGGGGTCCCTGCTAGGGTGCCTAGCTAGCCTGGGTGAGGGACTGATGACTGTTTGCAGGTTGGCCACAGCCTCTTCAGGGTGGGTGTCCCTGCTGGGGTGCCTGGGCATCCTGGGTGAGGGGCTTATGGCTGTTTGAGGCAAGATCACAGCCCCTTCAGAGTGGGGGTCTCGCTGGGGTGCCTGGCAGCCTGGGTGGGTGAGGAGCTAATAGCTGTTTGCAGGCTGGCCACATCCCCTTCAGGTTGGCCAAGGCCCCCAGGGACCCAAGCTCCCAACAAGGCTGGCTGGAAGCAGGTATCGGGTTTATTTATTTAACTTTGTTGCCTTGAGTGGAGGCCATAGCCAGCCTAGGCAGGTGGGAAGTTTGGCTTCCTCCATCGCCGGGGCAACCAAACCTCCTGTTTGCTCCAGCTCCGTAGCTGCTGGCCACCATCTTGGCAGGGTTAATTTGCATAGGGTTGCTCTGATTGGCTTGTGGGCGAGGCTTAGGAGAAGGGGAATGACACCAATTTGCATGTTTCTCTTTTATTAGATTAGATCATTGAATATGTTAGCTGGGGGTTTTTCATATACTGGTATACCCTTCATGTTAAATATGTTCCCTTCTATTCCAAGTCCACTAAGTGTTCTGATCATGAAATTGTGTTAGATTTTGTCAGATATTTTTTTCTACATCTATTAAGATGATTGTGTGGGACTACCTCTTTCAGTCTATTAATGTGGTATATTACACTGAATTTGTTAAACCACCCTTGCATTCTTTGGATAAAATCCCAATTGATAAAGGTATGTAATTTTCTAAATGTACCCTAGGATTAGTTTGCTAGTATTTATTTATTTTTTTTTTTAGAATTTTTGTGTTATATATTCATAAGAGATTGATTTTGTAGTTTTCTTATAGTCTCTTTGACTTTTGGTATCAGGCTAATAATGCTGGTCTCTTAGAATGTGTTAAGTTGTTTTCTCTTTTTTTTTTTTTTTTTTTGAAGGAATTTGAATAGGATTCTTTTTTTTTAATGTTTGATAAAATTCACCAGTAAAACCATCTGATTTTGGTTCTTTGGAGGTTTTCGATTACTAGTCCAATCTCTTGTAGGTTGTTGAGATTTTCTGGGGTTTTTTTCTTTTTTTCTTGAATTACTTTTGATAACTAGGAAGTTTTCTGTTTCATCTGGATTATCTAGTTTGTTTTGGCATATGATTATCGTATAAGCCTTTTAATTTCCATAAGACTGGTAGTAGTATCTTTGTTCTCATTTCTGAATTTAGTTATTTGCATCTTCTTTATCCTTGGTCCCTATAGCTAAGGTTTTTATATTTTGTTGATCTTTTCAGAAAACCAACTTTTAGTTTTGTTTATTATTTTTCTGTTCTTTTTGTTGGTTATCTCTGCTCTTATCTGTATTATTTACTTTGCTGGATTTGGGGTTTGTTTTTTTTCTAGTTTCTTAAGGTATAAAGTTGTTTTTTTAGAATACAAAGCAATTAATCTATCTTTTGAATTTGTGATTATTGTTAGTCCTTAGAAAGCTATGGAGCTTCTCTATGATTTAGTAGAGGAAGGGCTTTGACTTTTCCCCTCCTCTGCTTCAGGATGAGCTAATCTATTACTTTGGAGTGCGGGGACATTATACATTGTGTGGTGGTGGTCGTGGTGGTGGTGGTGGTGGTGATCCTTAGGTTAGGAGGGAGATTGATTTAGTTGTAATTTTCTTAGTAGTCCTGCTTTTTCTAACTCTTAAACCTTCCTTTTGGATAAAGGACAAAATGTAAAACCTTGCCCCTTACTTCTGCCCTGATATAGTACTGTTTGGCAACCAGGGGAAAGGGAATTTCAACTTTTTTTCCACATCTGTGTCCCTATCCTCATCCAGTACCAGTAAAAATTTCTAAGGACATGCTACATACGGTTTCTGAGATTCATCTTCCAGTTCAGACTAACTCATTCAGCATCTGAATGATACTTAACAAAATTTCATGGTATGAGTTTGAGATCATTTCCTGGCTTGGGTAATACTTTTAATTTTTTTTATCAGCCTAAGGGAAGGATAGTCTTCTGTAAACCTACACCAATGCCACCATCTTTCCTGGAAGTCTCATAAGTACTAGAAAGAATTTTTAGGATTGAAAAAGGGTATTATTTAAACTGAAATAATATTCATCTTCAGTCTAGCTTTGGATCAATTCTGTGGGAAAAATGCATATGTTCAAAACTTTGCACAATGTTGAGTTTACTTCCTCTAGGATGCTCTTTAAATGAATAATATGTGATCTTTCAGACTTTCTTATTTGAAACATTTTCAGAACTTCGGGATTTTGTGGGCTTTGTAAATCTTTGCACTGCCCTCTCCTCCCCACTCCCACTTCCCCCCACCACACACACAGGAAATATCACATAGGTTTCCAATTTTATGTTTCGCTGAATGAGGACATTAAAAATAGATCAGTGAAAATAAGTAAATAAAAAATAAATCAACATTTCCTCTCACCACAAGTACCAAAGATATCTTCTATAATAATAATAAAAAAGTGTGATATGCTAATTAGACCGGATGACCTTCCGAATGAAGCCATGAAGCCAGGGCTACAAGGGAAGTCTGGGTCCTGGGTGCCAGAAGGAAGCCAGTGCCGGCAGCCAGGAAAAGGAAGTCCTACTCTTCCACAAATTTTGTGCATCAGGCCTCTAGTAAATAAATAAAAATCTAGGAAGAACACAATCTTGTAATACAGTTTTTGTTTAAATTGAATACATTTGGCTCTAGGCAAAACTCACTTTATTTTTCTCTTTAGCTACAAATTAATGAGTACTTTCTCATGGGTGACATTTAAGAACTGCTGCTTATACTTGGAACAGTACACTTATAAGAGGTACTACCTGAATATGATGAATTGGCACATATCTCATATCCTCTGTTTTACCAGTTCGGTCCTTTGGTACAGAAGACAGACCAACAGATCGTCCAATACCACCTCGAGATGAAGTCTTTGAATACATTATATTCCGCGGAAGTGATATTAAAGACCTCACTGTTTGTGAGCCGCCAAAACCACAATGTTCTTTGCCTCAGGACCCAGCTATCGTTCAGGTAACTGATAATAAGTTTGTCTTGGTATTCAAATAAACTTGATGCCCATGGCTAGCCTTGGCTTTTGCCACTCCTGGGTTTTCAGGGTTTTTTATTTGTTTGTTTGTTTGTTTTCTCAGTTGAATGTCCATATATAGCTTACCATATATTTCCCTAGATACCTAAAATACCTGGATAATGTTTCATCTAGGTTTTTCTCTCTAGATCATAAGAAACTAAATAAAGTCGGAAATAGCTAATGAATTTATTTTTATCATAAAATATTTTCTAATTTCAACATCAGTTAAAATATTTATTGAGATCTAATTATATGAGAAGCACTATTCAAACCACATAAAAATCAATCCTTTTTAAAATTGCTTTTATTAAATACTAAAGGCCTGGTGCATGAAATTCATGCACGGGAAGGGGGGTAACCCTCAGCTGAGCATACGCTCTCGGGGGATGTCCAACTGCAGAGATTGGGCCTAAACTCGCAGTCGGACATTCCTCTCACAATCCGGGACACGGCATGCACAGTGACCATACTTTTCATACAGGTGAAAGGCATCTTGCTGTTGTATGGGCAGCTACATTTTTTTGCCCTGATTATAAAAATTAGTACATGACATGATCTTTCTGAGGCAGTAGTACCATTTTCCCCATCTTATGGATGGAAAAACTGAAGCAGAGAGAAGTTCCATAATTGGCTTTGTCACACAGTTGTGTCAGAATCAGGAATGACCACAAAATGTGCAAGCCAGAGTCCATACATGTCATTGCTGCATCATCCTGTTTTTTTCAGTGTTAGAGTAGTCTTGCCAGGTTTTAACTTTTAAATCTGAGACCGTTCCCAATATAGAGGGTAGGGTCCTTAGGCCTGGCCAGCGATCAGGGCTGATCTGTGGGGTGACTGGTTAAAAAAAAAAAAAAAAAATCAATCCTCACACCACCCTCTGAGCTTGTTATTATAACTATTCTCAGTTTTTACAAGTGAGATTGGGATAGAGCCACAATATGAACAAACCCTGGCAGTTGGCTCTGGAATACAGGATTTGTGCCACTATATTAATTCTCTTGTGGTTCATATTAAAAACCAAGATGGTGATGGCTACTCTTAGGTATTAGATTTGGAGGCAGGGGAGTAAAATAACATTATATCTTATACAATATACATGCAACGTTATATAAGATAGCCAAACATAGCACTGACCAGGTGGTTCACTTGGTTGGAGCATCATGGTCAGGGCACACACAAAAAGCAACTGATTAATGTTTCTCTCTCTCTCCCTCCCTCTCTCTCCCTCTCTCTCTGCCTCTCTCCCTCTCTCCCTCTCTCCCTTTCTCCCTTTCTCTCTCCTTCTTTCCCTCTCTCTCTCCCTCTCCCTCTCTCTCTCTCTCTCTCAAATTAATAAAAAAATGTGTCCTTGGGCAAGGATATTTTTTAAAAAGAGAGAGCCAAACATAAAAATTTTTAACATACAGACATGTTCAATTCCCTAAATAAAGTATTTTTTAAAAAAAGACTAGTATTCTCAGTGAGAGAAGTAAAAAATTGAGTATTTTAGCCTTACCCAGTTTGGTGCAGTGAATAGAGCGTCAGCCTGCGGACTGAAGTATCCCAGGTTTGATTCCAGTCAAGGGCACATGCTCGGGTTGCGGGTTCGGTTTCCAGTAGATGGCATACAAGAGGCAGTTGATGAATAATTATCTCTTATCATTGATGTGTCTATCTCTCCCTCCCTCTCTGAAGTCAAGTGAGATTGGGATAGAGCCACAATTTGAAATATGTATATTCTTTAAATATATATTTTTTAATTATGTATTTTATTAAAAACAGAAACACGTGATATCTAAAAGATTTTAATTATGGATTAAAGAGGATGTCCATTACAGTACCTGTTTTCATTTTATATTTTAATTGGAAGCATATAGAAACTGTAAGCTATAATGCAAAGGAAGCAGGTCCCCATAAGAATATTTTTACTTGAGAGCATAGCTGATTAAAACCTCGTGGCCCCCTTGGTTTTCCTCCTGAATTCATTTTTTTCTTAACCTTTTTTCTTATTAGAAGTCTTTGTTTGGTGCTAGCTGGTTTGGCTCAGTGGATAGGTCCTCAGCCTGCTGTCTGAAGGGTCTCAAGTTTGATTCCAGTCAAGGGCACGTAACTCTACCTTTACCAATCGATGTGCTTCTCTCTCTCAGTCTTTCCCCCTTTTTTCCACTCTCTCTAAAAATCAATGGAAAAATATTCTCGGGTAAGGATTAATAAAGTAAATAAATAAAATAAAACCTCTGGTTTAAAAAAAAAGTCTTTGGTCATTTGCACTAAAAGATGCTATTTATCAATATAATACTTTTAAATTAACTTTCCTTTTTTTGTTCTGTGAGTGATAAAAATGTTAGTTTCCCACAAATCAGATTCTTAAAGTACATATTATCTTATACATAATTTGTCTTCTAGTTATTAAAGTACCTCAGGAACTGTTCTAATATAAAATTAAAGCAGAAAAAAGAAAAGGGACCTTTTAACATGTATTTACCACTCATTTTTCTTAAATATTAATACAAGCTTTTTAATAAGAAATGGGTAAATTTTATTCTTGTAACATAAACTAGAGAAATTCTTTACTCTCATCTATCCTTTCCTTTTTTTTTATTGTTGAGAGTATTATAGGTGTACCCTTTTTCCCCCCCATTGCCCACTTCCACCCAGTTCCCACTGCACCCCAGACCTTCAACACCCTATTGTCTGTTTCCATAGGTAAAGCATATTCTATATAATAATCCTATATAATAAATCCTATATAATAAAGGGGTAATATGCAAATTGACCCTAATAGCGGAATGACTGGTCACTATGGCGCACACTGACCACCAGGGGACAGACGCTCAATGCAGGAGCTGCCCCCTGGTCATCAGTGCACTCCCACAGGGGGAAGCACCATTTAGCCACAAGCTGGGTCGATGGCTGGCCAGTGCAGAGGCGATGGCAGGAGCCTCTTCCACCTCCTCATCAGCACTAAGGATATACAATTGACAGCTTTGGCCTGCTCCCTGAGGGCTCCCAGACTGCCCCCAAATGTCATGCACTGGGCCTCTAGTATGCATATAAGATCTTTGGTTCTTCTCTCCCAGGCCCTCTTCCTCCTTCCCTCGGAGATTCCTCAGTCTGTTATTTCGTGTTTCCATGCCTCTTGATTCTGTTTTATTTATCAGTTTATTTTGTTCATTAGATTTTTTGATCGTTTATTTTGATTTTTAGATTCAATTGTTGATTATCCTCTCCTTTTTAAGTCTTAATTTTGGGGAAGTAAGTCTGAAGGAATCCTGAGAAAAATCTGACTGCTTAAATGGAGGGAGAAGAGACACATTCTAATAGAAGTAGCTGCCTACACCAGCAATTTTCAATTGGTATGTCACAAGAATTATTAAAACTTGAAATATCTGACTATTTAGTCAGGGGTACTGACCTCTTTTCCCTTAGATTGTCAAATAAAAGAATGACAACAGCCAACACAGCTGTAGCCATTTGGTGTGAATGAATGATAATTATACCTATTTATTTTTTGTCAGATAGGCAAAGAATATCATGTACTTTTTGGTGTGCTGCAGAATTTTAGTAATTAGTTTATGTGTGCTATGAGATGAAAAAGGTTGAAAATCACTGGCCTACACCAAATAGTGGTGGTATCTATTTTATATATATACTAGAGGCCTGGTGCACAAAATTCATGCACAGGTGGAGTCTCTCCACCTGGCCAGCAGTCAAGGCCAATCAGGGCCATCTTGCCAAGTCCCAGTTGGGGCCAGGGGCCAGTGGCCAGTGGCCAGTGGCCAAGGAAGGACTACGGAAGGGATCACTGGAGGACTCCAGAGCGTCTCCACCCAAATCTTGCCCAGTCCCGATTGGCCAGATCCCAGCAGCAAGCTAACCTATTGGTTGGAGCATCTGCTCCCTGGGTGGGGTCAGTGCACATCATAGTGACCAGTGAGTCGACCACTCAGTCAGATACTTAGCATATTAGGCTTTTATAAATATAGATATACTAGAGGCCCGGTGCATGAAATTTCTGCACTAGGAGGGTGGGTATCCCTCAGCCCAGCCTGCACCCTCTCCCCCTGGGACCCCTTGGGGGATGTCTGACTGCCGGTTTAGGCTTGATCCCAATCAGGCCTAACCCAGTAGTCAGACATCCCTCTCACAGTCTGGGATTTCTAGCTCCCAACTGCTTACCTGCCTGATTGCTCCTAATTGCTTCTGCCTGCCAACCTGATCACCCCCTAACCACTCCCCTGCCAGTCTGATCAATGCTTAACTGCTCCCCTGCCAACCAGGTCTTCCCCAACTGCCCTCCCCTGCTGGCCCAGTTGCTCCTAAATGGCCTCCCCTGCTGGCCATCTCGTGATGGTCATCTTGTGACCACATGGGGGCCGCCATCTTGTGTGAGGACATGATGGTAAATTTGCATATTACCTCTTTATTATATACGACTAGAAGCCTGGTGGCACAAAATTTGTGTATGGGTAGGGTCCCCAGGCCTGGCCAGCAAACAGAGCTAATCGGGGCCTTCTGGCTACCGGCCAGGGCCTTCCTTAGTTTGCACTGCCCCCTGGTGGTCAGCGCATGTCATAGTGAGCGATCAGTCTCCCAATTGAACTCCCGTGGAGACAATTTGCATATTAGAATTTTATATATTTAGATAGCTTTTGGTAATTCTCTAGGGAACCAGTTATTTAAGTAATCAGCTTTATGGAATGAGAAAAATCAAAGAGAACACAAATCAAAATGGTATTGAATAACTTCTAACCACCATAAATTTTGACCTTGGATTTTTTTTTTTTTTTTTTTTTCAGAGAGAGGAAGGAAAAGAGAGATAGAAATATCAATAATGAGAGAGAATCATCCATTGGCTACCTCCTGCATGCCCCCTACTGGGGATCGAACCTGTAACCCAGGCATATGCCCAGTCTAGAAATAGATTCATAACCTCCCAGTTCATAGGTTGATGCTCCACCACTGAGCAACACTGGTCGGGCAACTTTTGAACTTTTAATTCATTCTTTCAGTAGTATTTATTGAACACTTGCCATGTGCCTGGTACTAGCAGTGAACACACAGAGTCCTACCATCAGCGAGCTTATATGCCAGTAGTTGTTACTACACTTTATATTATGTTATGAAATATTTTATATTAAGATAAATTGATATTATGAAAATTTGTGTATATACATATTAAATTATATTTCATGTTTAGTAACTTAATGTGTTAATTTTTTCTTTAACTTAATGATAACTATGTTTAAAAATGTAAATTTTTGTGTGGAATAGTTTGTTTTTCCATCTCTTTCCTGTAAATTTAATAGTGCACCTCACATGATAGAAAATAAGAGTAAAATCAAAAGTGAGCTTTCTTATTGTCAGCACAGATTTAAAACTCAGTATAACCAAGTATGATTTTTCATGCTTTTTCCCCTTTAAGGAAAGTTATTTTACTTGATAGTCAAGTAACTTTTCTTCAGTTCTTTCCTAAATCTGTTATAAAACTCTTTATTCAAAGGAGGAGTTTATTGTAGGAAAAAAGTATATATCAATGAGTATAAAATTAGCACATATAGCTGACCCCTTGAACAATGCAGAATTTGGGGGTGCCAATTCTTACACAGTAAAACATCTACAGCCCTAGCCCGTTTGGCTCAGTGGATAGAGCGTCGACCTGCAGACTCAAGGTCCCAGGTTCAATTCTGGTCAAGGGCATGTACCTTGGTTGTGGGCACATCCCCAGTAGGGGTTGTGCAGGAGGCAGCTGATTGGTGTTTCTCTCTCATTGATGTTCCTAAATCTCTATCCCTCTCCCTTCCTCTCTGTAAAAAAAATCAATAATATATATATATATATTTTTTAAATCTACAAATATTTTTATTTTTAACTTCTCTATGAAAGATACTTTCTTTTTTTTGAATCCTCACCTGAGGATATGTTGTTTTCTTTTTTCATTGATTTTAGAGAGAGGAAGGGGAAGAGATAGAGAAACATCATTTGCCTCCCATACATCTCCCCAAGCTGGAATCGAACCTACAACCTTTTGGTGTACAGCAAGCATGTCAAACTTATGGCCCTCGGGCCATATGCCTCATTTAATTGGCCTGTGTTAGTCCTTGAGTTTGACATGCTTGGTGTACAGTACAACACTCCAGCCAACTGAGCCAACCATCCAGGACCACATGTAACTTTCGACTCCCCAAAACTTAGCTATAGTTGTTTCTTGGGTTGTGCGGGGTATTGATTCTAAGACCTTCTATAAATACCAAAACCCATAGATGCTCAAGTCCTTTATATACTGAGAGGCCAGATTATTATGACCACCTGATGTTTGTAAGTAAATTAGCTATAATTTCACCCTGAAGTTGCTACAGGGTCAGACCATTATAAATAGGGAAGCAGGTTGTTTACCATGACAGTAGAAGTGATTTTTTCTGAAGATATGGGTAAGTAATGCTATTTAACAGCTTTTGTACATGGGATATATATTACACTGAGTGGCCAGATTACTCTGACCACCTAATGTTTGTAGGCAAATTAGCCATACACTGCATCATATGAGATATGGAAGCCGAAGGCCTGTTCAAACACTTTTGCTACCTGCAGTTACCAAGATAAAATGTCTCCAGTTCACCCAGGAATACAAGGATTTGTCAGTTGAGCATTGGAAAAAAGTCATGTGGTCTGATGAATCACGTTTCCAGTTGCATCATGCAGATGACTGAGTGAGAATTTTGCGGAAACAGCATGAAAGCATGCACCCTACAGGCATGAGTACAACCCTTCAAGCTGGTGGGGGCAGTGTTATGGTTTGGGGCATGTTTTCCTGGCATGATTTGGGCCCTTTAATTCGTGTGGAACAACGTCTGAATAGCACAACATACCTAAGTATCATTGCTGATCAAGTTCATCCTAGCACGTTGATGGCGTATTTCAATGGAGAAGACTTATTTCAACAAGACAATGTGCCACGTGCTCGTATTGTGCAGGAGTGGTTTCAAGAACATGAAGGAGACTTTACCTTGCTTGGGTGGTCCCCACAATCACCAGATCTCAATCCAATTGAGCATTTGTGGGACGAATTTAAGAGAGCCATCGGGCAGCTGGTTCCACAACCATCAAATCTCACAGAACTGGACAGTGATGTCCATCAGGCATGGTGTCAGATTCCTCGCATCACCTTTCAACATCTCATGGAGTCAATGCCAAGAAGAATTGCCACAGTATTGAAGGCAAAAGGTGGTCCAACAAAGTACTGGTGGGGTGGTCATAATAATCTGGCCACTCAGTGTGTGTGTGTGTGTGTGTGTGTGTGTGTGTGTGTGTTGCACTTCAAAGGCTGTTAAATCGCGTTATCTACCCATACCTTCAGAAAAAAAATCACTTCTGTCATGGTAAACAACCTACTTCCCTATTTATAATGGTCTGGCCGCCTAGCAACTTCAGTGCGAAATTATAGCTAATTTGCCTACAAACATCAGGTGGTCATAATAATCTGGCCACTCAGGGTATAAAATGGTATAGAACAACACATACAATGGATCCTCTCCATTCGTTGAGGTCTGACTACATTGAAAAAAAACCTTCACATATAAGTGGACCCTCACAGTTCAAACCCGTGTTGTTCAAGGGTCAGCTAGATATACAAATAGTGAAATCAGAAGATTATTCAGTTGTTCTAATGTTAAATGCATGTTGTAAGATTATAATTGCTTTTGTGTCTAGTGGTTATAATTTAATTGTTTTCTTAAAAGTGTAAATATTCAAATTTCTTTCCATTATATGCATGTTGTTTAGAGCCTGAAAAAAATAACCCATGGTTTTTCTTCAGTCTTCACTAGGCTCATCTACTTCTTCATTCCAGTCAGTGGGTTCCTATGGACCTTTTGGCAGGATGTCAACGTACAGTCAGTTCAGTCCAAGTTCATTAGTCGGGCAGCAGTTTGGTGCTGTTGGTGTTGGTATGTTTTTCTTTTATTTTTATAGCCACACGTTTTTAGACATCTTGTTTAGTATTCCTTTTATAGCCTATTACTATATTTTACAGGCTTTATTTAATGTCCTCATCGACCAGTGGTTCTAAAATGGTCATCTCTGAGCCCTGGCCAGGTAGTTCATTTGGTTAGAGTGTCATCTCAATCTGCAAAGGTTGTGGGTCTGGTCAGGGCACATAGAAGAATCAACCAATGAATGCATAAATAAGTGGAACAACAAAATCGTTGTTTCTCTTTCTCTTTCCCTCTCTCCTCCACTTCTCCCATCCCCTCTCCCACATTTTCTCCCTCCTTTCTTCTCTCTTTAAAATCAAGAAAGAAAATGGTCATCTCTCAAAAGAGTCACTTTAAAAAAACAACACAAAAAATCTGGATATATCCAATGATCAGATTTCATTGAATGTTATTTTAAGTTTAATAAGGTATATACATTTAAAATAAGTATTTTTTCAGTAAGATAGATTTTCAAAAAGGGATTGGCAATAATGCTGTTGTGATTAGGGAATATTAATGCCATTAAGGAGTATTTATACTATGTTGAATATGGGTAATTATCTCATCACTTATGAAAGATGCTCACATATAGCATATTTGGGAGTTGGTGCTTTGTTTATAGTAACAATGTTTTAGAAATATGACACTATAGGAGAATGTATAGGAGGGCTGGGCTAATAACATAGTCCTACTTACAAGGACAAAGGCCATTCATTATGTGAAAAAGCTAGGTGTAATCAGATCAACTCGGTGTTAAGTTTTGTTTTTATGTCTTAGTATGCTAATGAGTTTTGTTAAAATTAATTTCTGTTTTATATAGTTGTAACTTTTCAAGTATGTAAACATTTGACTTACTCACAAAATAAAAACGGATAGGGTGAATCCCAAAATTGAATGAATATAAACTGAAACAACTGGTATTAAGTATATATCATATCGATAACAATAGCCACACAGAAAAAATTACTTAATTCAAGTAACTTTTACACTTTTAGCAGGATATGTGGTAGTAAATAGAATTATTAAAATTTTTTGACTTGGGGTTTGTAATTGGTAGTGGTATTGGTGTTAATTTTGTATATTTTTTAAAATATATTTTTATTGATTTCAGAGAGGAAGGGAAAGAGAGACAAAAACATCAATGATGAGAGAGAATCATGATTGGCCGCCTCCTGCCCATCCCTCACTGGGGATTGAGTCTGCAACCCAGGCATGTGCTCTGACTAGGGATCGGGAATCAAACTGTGACTTTCCTGGTTCATAAGTCTGTGCTCAACCACTGAGCACCACTGGCCAGGCAATTTTGAAACTATTTTGTATGTATGTATAATGAGTTAGGGCAAATTAGTAGTATATTGATGTTGTTGGGAAGTGGTGTGGAGAAGGGATATAAAAATATGGAATGGGGAAGATACGGAAGAACTCTGTGATATTGAAGGTGAATTGGAGGTATGAAAATGAACTCATTTTTAAAACAACTGCTTATTTCCTGACAGACCTAGAAGCAGTGATATCCAGTAGCAAAGAACCTGTGTATCCTGTTCTTGGTTTCTAAATACCATTCCCCACTAAAAGAAGGGAAAACAGTACTCTTTTTTAACAGAAAAATACCAGCTAATAAAAGGAAAAAATGGTAGATAATAGAAAATCATCATTTAATAATCTCTGGTGTAATAATTAGCGGTACTATTATTAATGGGTTTTAAAATAATTGAGTGAATGGTGTTGAAAGAGGATATTAAAATGACCTTAAGGTATTCATCCCACAGTTTACTTACTAATTACAAAGGGGGTGACTGTTGTGCCTTTATAATGGAACTAGAAGCCCAGTGCATGGGATTCATGTACTGGTGGGGGGCGTGGCATGCAGGGATCAGCCTGCTGTGGTAGCACTGCTCATTCCGGTCAGCCGAGCGCCTGCTCCCTGGTCTGGCATCTTCCGTGAAGCCGGAGCACTTGCCTCTCCAAGGGACCTGGTTGGGGCCAGGCCCAGGGACAATAGCACTAAGAGGTGGTAGAGTAGGCCTCAGTCCTGCAGCAGCCACGAACCCGCCTCCCAGCCTCCAGGGTCAGTTCTGCAAGCCCAGTGGCAGCCTTCGGGCATCCAGAGGAGGCAGCAGGGAGCGAGGAAGAGGAGCAGCCTGGGGCAAGGAGAGGATGATTGATCGCAGCCTGGCAGCCCAGGGTTCATGGCAGGAACAGCCACTCATTTTGGTCACTGAGCGGCACTCCCACTGTGGTAGCGCACTGACCACCAGCGGGCAGCTCCTGTGTTGAGCATCTGCCCCCTGGTGGTTAGTGCATGTCATAGTCATTGGTCAACCGGTTGTTCTGGTCATTCAGCTATTTGGTCACTGGGCTTTTATTATATAGGATACATAGAATGATTTCATAGTCACCATCTTAATCAAGTCGTCAAGTTTGCCATTGCCATAAATAATTATATGTCTCTTAATGTACTGTTATAGGGGGGAAAAAGGGGGTTACTTGACCTCTGTAGTGTTCCTATGATGTTCTTGCTGAAAATGCACATTCTAGTCATGAAGAAATGTTCCATATATGTCCAGAAGTCCAAACTCTTCAAAGAATTCAATGTTGTGAAATACAAAGACTTGGGGAGACTAAAGAGACAAAGCATCCAAATATGTGATTAGATCAGGGCTTTGTAAAAAGTTTATATGAAGAACATTGTAGGAACTTTGGGTACATTGGATGGTGTTATTTTGTTGATTTTCTTAGATGTGGTAATGTTTTGTGGTTAACCATATAAGAGAATGTCTTTTTTGGAGAGATAGTTTTGAAATATTTAAGGGTGATTATACTCTACATTGGCAAAAGAGAAATGTGTATATCATAAAGAAACAGTAGACCTAGAAAGATGTTAGCAGTTGGTGAATTTAGATAAGGAATATATCGGTATTCAAGTATACACTTTCAATTTTGACAGAGCATATACCTCGGTTACAGGCTTGATCCTCAGGCACCTGCAGGAGACAACCAATCAATGTGTCTCACTCTATTTCTCCCCCCTCCCTTCTACTCTTTCTAAAAACAAATGGAAGAAAAATATCCTTGGGTGATGATTAACAAAACAAAGTTGTTAAATGAAGAGAAAAACTGTAGCATTAAGGTGAAAATTAACTACAATATAGTCTCTGTTAGCACAAATTAAACCAGAGTTTAAACTGTCTCTTGTTTTCAACTTTTTTTTTTACATCCTTACCTGATAAAAAGAGACAATGATGGCCATCATATTTATATATAAAAGCCTAAGGAACCATGAGACTAATAGCTATGACGTTCACTGACCATCAGGAAACAGAAGCTTCAACTGGTAGGTTAGCTTGCTGCTGGGGTCTGACCGATCAGGACTGTGCGAGACGGGCTGGACATGCTCTGGACCCCTCCCACAGTCCCTCCCCAGCCCCGATCGTGCACCAGTGGGGTCCCTCGGCATGGCCTGCACCCTCTCGCAATCGGGGACCCCTCAGGGGATGTCAGAGTGCCAGTTTCGGCCCAGTGCCCGCAAGCCAGGCCGAGGGAGGACCCACAATGAATTCATGCACCGAGCATCTAGAATAATGATAAAGGGACTACATCAAGAAAACATAACACTTCTTTATACATATGTGTGTGTGTGTTTGTGTGTGTGTGTATATATTTCTTTATTGATTTCAGAGAGGAAGGGAGAGGGAGAGAGAGATAGAAACATCAGTGATGAGAGAATCATTGATCAGCTGCCTCCTGTGCACCCTCTACTGGGCATTGAGCCAGCAACCCAGGCATGTGCCCTTGGCCGGAATCGAACCTAGGACCCTTCAATCTGCAAGCTGATGCTCTCTCCACTGAGCCAAGCCAGCTAGGGCAAATATAACACTTCTTAATATATATATACCCAATCAGGAAGCACTGAAATATGTAAAGCAACTACTCACAGAACTAAAGGAAGAAGCAGATCAAAGCACAGTCATGGTTGGGGACCTTAATACTCCATTGACAGCTCTAGGTAGATCATCCAAACAAAATCAATAAAGAAATAATCAACCTTAAATGACACATTAGACCAAATGGTTATAATTGACATTTACAGAGGCTTTCATCCCTGAATATCAGATTATAGATTCTTCTCCAGTGCACATGAAACATTCTCACCCGAGGAATTTTTTTTTAAAGAAAGAAACAGGGAGAGCAACATCTATTGGCTGCCTCCCATACTCCAGGTACTGAACCCTCAACCTGGGCAAGTGCCCTGATCAGGAATTGAACTGGTGACCTTTCATTGCAAGGGACAACACTCAACCAACTGAGCCACACCAGCCAGGGCAAGCACTATTTTTTTGAGCTAAAAGTAATTCTTATGTGTGATGATTAGGTCATTAATAACTTTAGTAATTTACCGACCCTTAGGAAAAATTAATTATCTCACAATAAATCAAGAAGCAAAGCAGCCATGGCATGCTATTTAAGTCTCATAATACTTTTATGGGCAAGATGAAAGAATATTGGCTGAACACAGACAGATGGATATATTTTATTTTAACTGGTTAAGTAGTCAAATCATATTGCATGACGATTATCTTAGGTCCCCAGTGTTTTATACAGATTAATTTTTAATTGTGTTTGATAAATACCTAGAAGGCATGCTTATGAACTTTACAGTTAGCATAAAGCTAGGAGGTTATTTCATGCATTAGGGCTAACAGACTAAAGGATTATTAAAGATGTACTTTAGTGAAGTTATCAGACTGATTTTTTTAAAAAAGATCAAGCTATTTGATGTTTACTAGAGGTCTGGTGCAGATTCATGGGGCCTCTCAACCTGGCCTGCGGGAGTCAGGCCAAAACCGGCTCTCCAGCATCCCCTGAGGGGTCCTGGATTGTGAGAGGGCACAGGCCAGGCCGAGGGTCCCCACCAATGCACGATCAGGGCTGGGGAGGGACTGTGGGAGGCCTCCAGAGTGTGTCCAGCCCATCTCGCCCAGTCCCTATTGGTCAGACCCCAGCAACAAGCTAACCAACCGGTCACTGTGTCTACTGCCTGGTGGTCAGTGCACGTCATAGCGACTGGTCAAACAGACACTTAGTATATTAGGTTTTTATTATACAGGACTAGAGGCCTAGTGCATGAAATTAGTGCACGGGGGTGGGGGAGGGTTGTCCCTCAGTCCAGCCTGTACCCTCTCCAATCTGGGACTGCTTGAGGGATGTCCGACTGCCCATTCTATAGGATCGGGCCTAAACTGGTAGTCGAACATCCCTCTCACAATCCAGGACTGCTGGCTCCCAACTCCTCACATGCCTGCGTGATTGCCCCCAACTGCTTCTGCCTGCCAGCCTGATCACCCCCTAACAACTCCCCTGCTAGCCTGATCAACGCCTGACTGCTCCCCTGCCGGCCTGATCACCCCCAACTGCCCTCCCCTCTAAGCCTGATCTCGCCTCCAATTGCCCTCCCCTGCCAGACTAATCTCGCCCCCAATAGCCCTCCCCTGCCACCTTGATCTTGCCCCCAATTGCCCTCCCCTGCCGCCCTGTTTGTTCCCAACTGCCCCCTCCTGCTGGCCTGATCTCATCCCCAATGTCCCTCCCCTGTTGACCTGATCTCGCCCCCAGCGTCCCTCCCTACTGGCCTGATCACCCCTAACTGCCTCTGCCATGGCATGCCTTTGTCCAGAAGGAAGTCAGATGTACGGAAAGGGGTAGCAACTGAGGACTTGTTCTCTTTTTCAATCCGGAGGGAGTCACAGGCTTCCAACGGCTCTGAACTCCAGTTCCGGGCAAGTTTCTGGGGATCCAGACTCATACGGGGAGAAGCTGGACTGTCTGGCACTGGTAGAAATTCCAGAGCGACTTTCTCTCGGAGGTGCTGAGGGACACTGAGACCCAGGGCCTCAGGGTGGGGCTGAGAATCAGCCATAGCTGTATGCTCCGCCCTGTTGATTCCCCGAGACACCGCCCTACCCAAGCTGCACGCAGAGGCTTTTGCATATAAAAGGCTGGGTAGCCTCAGGCAGAAGCTAAAATAGCACCTCCTTAGAGGTCCAAAAGCCAGTGTACCCAGTGGTCAGAGTGGGACCACTCAGATTACAGCTCCTCAGATCCAAAAGGGACACACTCGGGGTAGACTCAGTGAGCTCCAAAGCCCCACTGAAGCAAGTCTTGCCCCATAAGGGTGTCTCTAGCACAGAAGTTCTCCCACCATAGACACAGCTGATTCTCATAGCCAAGTGGCCTGGAGGTCAATTCCTCCCAGTGATACCAACAACAATCAAGGCTTAGCTACAACAAGATGGTGCACAAAGCCTACAAAGGGGTGTACTAAGAGTGTCCACCTCGGGTAATTGGGGAAGCTGAGCCACTCGGCCCTATAGGACACCTAGCACAGAAAGCCACCCTATCAACACAGGGAAGCAGCCAAAAATGCGGAGACAAAGAAATAGGTCACAAATGACAGAAATGGAGGAAAGCAAACTACTGGATATAGAGTTCAAAACCACGGTTTTAAGGTTTTTCAAGAATTTTCTAGAGACCACTGATAAATTTAGTGAGACCCTCGAGGATATGAAAAAGGACCAGCTAGAAATTAAGCATACACTGACTGAAATAAAGAATAATATACAGAGATCCAACAGCAGACAGGGGGTAAGGGCAGAGGGTAGGGTGGGAACTGGGAGGAGGGGAGCTATGGGGGGGAAAAAGAGGAACAACTATAATAATATGAACAATAAAGACTTTTTTTAAAAAAACAAAGAAAATGTAAAGGGCCCTGGCCGGTTCGCTCAGTGGGTAGAGCATTGGCCTGTGGACTGAAGATTCCTGGTTCTCTTCCAGTCAGTGGCACATGCCTGGGTCTCAGGCTCGATCCCCACTAGGGGACATGCAGAAATAGCCAATCCATGATTCTCTCTCCCTCTTCCTTCCTCTCTGAAATCAATAAAAATATTTTTTTTAATGCAAAGGAATATTCAAACCATTAGAATGAATACATGAATTTAGTATGGTAAGGAGATAAGTAGTAAATATACAACTATCAGCTGTAAACACATGGAAATGGACAATGGGTATTGAAGGCCAAGGGATGGGGAGGCAGTAGTTGGTAGAGGAGGCAAATGGGAAACATCTGCAATAGTGTCAAAATCTTTAATAAAAAGGTGAAATAATGCCCAGGCAATGAGCTCAGTGGTTAAAGCATCAGCCCTCACACTGAAGTGTCTCAGGTTCGATTCCTAGTCAAGGGTGGATACCTGGGTTTCCACCTAGTTGGGCTGGGTACAGAAGACAACCAATCCATGTGTCTCTCACATCAATGTCTCTCTCCTTACACACACCTTCCACTCCCTCTAAAAATCAGTGGAAAAAAATATCCTCTGGTGAGGATTAAGTAAGTAAATGAATGAATAAACTCAACTGTATTTCTACTGTATTCTATGATGATATGTATGTCTGTTCTAGTACAAACAGGTTGGCAAATTATGGCCTGTGAACCAAATTTGACCTGCCTCCTATTGGAACACACCAACATTTATTTAGATGTAGTCTATGGCTGCTTTTACAATACTAGGACTGAGTTGAGTAGTTTCAACAGATCATATGACCTAAAAAGCCTAAATATCATATTAACTATCTGGCCACTTACAGATAAAGTTTGCTGACATCTGATTTAGTACAAATTATTGGGAAATTGAATGTAACATGCAGCACAGCTTACAAATAGCATCAGTAACATCAGGTGCCAGGAATGCATATAACAAAAGATATTTTTAAACCTCTACAACATTGGTTTTCAGTGGAGGGGAATTTTACCTTCCATCCTCAAGAGACATTTGGTAATGTGTGGACTTATTTTTGGTTGTCACAACTGGAGGCTACTACTGATATCTAGTGGGTAGAATCCAGGGATACCACTTAACATCCTACAGCATAAGATAACTTCTCACAACAATAATTTTCTGGCCCAAAATGTCAGTAGTGCTGAATTTAAGAACATTGCTCTACGTCGGCCTGCATACTGAAGGGGGTCCTAGGTCTATTCAGGTCAGGGCACATGCCGGGGTTGCGGGCTCGATCCACAGTAGGTGGCGTGCAGGAGGCATCCAATCAATGATTCTCATCATTGATGCTCCAATCTCTCTCCCTTCCTCTCTGAAATCAATAAAGAAAATACATATTTTTTTGTTGGCCCATAGACTTAAAGATTCCAGTAAAGGGCACATACCCAGGTTGTGATCAATCCCCAGCCGATGAATGATTCTCTGTCATTGATGTTTCTCTCTCCCTCTCCCTCTCTGAAATCAATAAAATATATATATATTAAAAAAACACACTACAGTGAAAATCACAAAACTTTGCTGAGAGAAATTAGAGATCTAAATCAATGGAGAGTTAATCCATGCTTATGGCTTGGAAGATTCACTATTTTTAAGATGACTTTTCTCCCAGAATTGATTTACAGATTGAACATAACCCTGATCAAAATCCCATCAGTCATTTTTAAAATAGCAGTTGACATGCTGAATCTAATACTTACATGGAAGTACAAAACCTAGAATAAGATAAACAATCTTGAAGAAAGCTTTAGATTATTACTCAATTTCAAGATTTACTATAAAGTTATAGTAATCAGAACAGGAATTATTGGCACAAATACATTAGGAATAAAGAATAAAGAAATAGACTCACTTAAATCTTGATTTAAAATAAAGATGGCCAGTGTGGCTCTTTTGGTTGCGCATCATCCCATGCATCAGAAGGTTGCTGTTTTGACTACAGGTCAGGACATGCCTGCTTTGCCAGTTGGATCCCCCAGTAGGGGACATGCATGAGGCAGCCAATAGATGTTTCTCTCTCCTCCTCTCTTCCTCTTTCTCTAAAAATCAATAAAAATGTTAAAAAATAAAATAAAGATGCCAGTGCAGTACAGTGGAGGGGGAATTTTTTTTTAATTAATTTGAGAGAGAAACATTGATTTGTTCTGCTTATTTATGCTTTCATTGGTTGTTTCTTGTATATGCCCTCCTAGGAAATCAAACCTGAATTTGGTTCACAGGCCATAGTTTGCTAACCTGTTTTTACTATAATCAGCCCGCAGACACATGCAGGAGGCAAGTAGTGTGTCTTTCTCACATGGATGTTTGTCTCTCCCCCTCCCTTCTACTCTGTAAAAATAAATAGAAAAAATAATCCTCAGGTGAGGATTAACAACAACAAAAGAGTAGATGGATACACTTCTATGCAGTAGAGTGGTGGAAAGGAAAGTGGTGAGAGAAGAGGTAGGCAGATGAGGAGAAAGGCATATAAACTGAGGTCTGTAGATAGTTAAAACTTTTATCTTTAGAGCAGTGAAAGCTCACATTGTAGTAATGTGATTATATTTATATCATAAAATATTATTCTGATTACCATCTTTAGATTAGATTTAGGGGTGGGAGAAGGGCTATAGAAATATTTATATTTTGTTGTACATGCTTCCTAGAGAAAAACCTGCATAGATTAAACAGTAAAAAGAGAGCACAGCATATGAAAATGTAATGATTGCCCTGGCCGTGTGGCTGGGTTGGGTGTCATCCTGTGCACTGAAAAGTTGCCAGTTCTGTTCCTGGTCAGGGCACATGCCTGGGTTTGGGGCTCAATCCCCAGTGGGGTACGTGTAGGAGGCAGCTGATTCATGTTCTGCTCTCACATCAATGTCTCTCTCTCTCCCTACCCCTCTCTAAAAAAAAATCAATAAAATGTTTTTTATAAAGAAAAATGAATGATACGTGAGTACTGTAGAAACTTAAGGAAGAAAGAAGATTGACATAAACTAGCATAGCAAAGAATTGGGTCCTTTCTAGGGATTTATTACTTGCTTTACCAAAGCTCTTGTGATTGCTTTAGGCAGATTGCAGCCCCCCACAGTGCCATCCTGAGTAGAAGCATTAGAGTGGACTAATGTCCATTGTCTATTGCCTTGGAGATGCTGGGAAAGCACATCATAGACCTATCTGCTGATTTGGCTATTTGTGAATATACTTGGAATTAAAATAATTGAACCTTAATGTTGGTGTATGATGTACCATTTCTGCTACTTCTTTATCTCATATTGGTCCCTGCTATGCCATCCACATAACTGCTTATGACAGTATTGCACGTTAGAAAAATTTTTGCATCTAAGATGCTGGATTACATATATGGCATGTTTTTTTCCTGTATATTATTGTCAAAGATTTCTCAAACTAATTTTTGTTACACTTTCATTAATTTCCAGCATTATTAATATGTGTGATACAAGAAGATGATGAAAATTATCATTAAAATGGTACATTACTTTATATAACTTAAAGGTTTAAATTTTTTAAAAAGATTTTTTTTTGGTCATTAAAATAATCTCTTTTAGCTGGAAGCTCCTTGACATCCTTTGGAACAGAAACATCAAACAGCAGTACCCTGTCCCAAAGTAGTGCAGTTGGTTCTGCCTTTACACAGGATACAAGATCTGTAAAAACACAGTTATCTCAAGGTAAGCTGTTGTTTTCTTTGAAATATTTCCATTTGAAACTTCTAAACTGGTTTTATCTTTCTCTGAATGTAAGAACTTTTGCAGTTTGTAATGAACTGTATAAGTTTTATTTGGTTCTTTTAAATTTTTTCTCCTAATTGCTGTTGAAATAAGTGTATTGTTGAATGACTTCCACTATTTAGACTTTTTCCAGTCTTAGATAATAAAACTGAAGCAGTGACCTTTCTGTAAGTTTGACAGTTTTTTGCAAAGCAATTGTAATATAAATTGTATGATTATGCTTAAATATATCAAATTAATCCTAGAGTCACCACTGAACTCTCCTTGATGAATTTAAAATAACAGCTGGAAAAACAACCAAACTAGTCATTATGCTCTTGCATCTTTCCTAGCATCCTTACAGAATCTAGAGCAATGATCAATGGGTGTTCTGCAAGAATTTTTAAAACATATAATACCTGACTATTTAATGAAGGGCACTGGCCTCTTTTCCCTTAAATTGTCAAATGGGGGGAACAAAATGACAACAGCCAACACAACAATAGCCATCTGGTATGAATGAATTAAAATTATACAGTACCTGGGTGTTTGTTTGTTTTTTTTGGTGTGCCACAGAATTTTTGGTAATTAGTTTATGTATACCATGAGATGAAAAAGGTTGAAAACTGCTGATCTAGAGCAATGGTTCTCAGTGTAGACCACCCACAACCTGAGAACTGCTACATCAGAACCTTTCTAGGGTCAGCATTTAATAAGCTTCTTAAACTACCCTGTCCTTTTTCTTTTTTAAGTTACATTTTTCCCTCACCCAGTCTTATAGCCTTCAGTGAGCCCACGATTCTATATCTATTTTTATCTGTTGCCAAAGTAAACCTTATTGGCTCATTGCTTTATGTAGATGTTTACTTTTAAATAAAACAATGTGAAGTCGTTTCAGAAAGATGCCATAATCACAGGACAATATTTCAAAAATCTTTTAAAAATCTGTTGAGAATAAAATCAAGCCAATGCTAAACATAATCTTTCTTACTGTAGATATTTTGAAATAGTAGTAGTTACTGTTACTCATTGATTCAAAATAACTTAATTTTTAAGCATTCTAGAGATTTGTTGTAGATTAATTAGAAATATAGTAAGCATAAGGGAAAAATTAAAATACCCACAATCTCTACCCAGAAATAACAAATATTTATATTTTGTTGTACATGCTTCCAGACTTTTTTGTAGGTTAATTTAAGTGTGTATTTGTGTGTATGTGTATTAGTTTGTTATTTTAGTAATTAATCTTTTTAAGCATTAGTTTCCTTAACTATAAAATGTCACTTTACTGGTAACTAACAGACTTATTATGAGGATTAAATTTTTTTTAATATATAAGTGCCATTAGTATCATAGTACCTAGCACATGATCAGTAAATGTTAGCTATCTTAATGAATAGCCAGCTTTAACCTTAATATGGAAGCACCAGAAGAATTCTTATCCTTTCTAATAAAAGAGTAATATGCAAATTAGTTGTCACTCTGTGACAAAGATGGTGGCACCCATAGAGTTGAGGCCGGATGCTGGGTCACCCTGGCAACATGAGCCTAGCAGGCATTGCCTCGGCAATCAATGAGTAGCTGCCCTCCAGCAGGCAAGCACCACCAGCAGCCAGGCCCCAGCAGGGCTGTGTGGGCAGGGCCAGGCAGCAGGGCCTTGCTCTTGGCCGCCGCTGTGATCTGGGTCATGAGCAGGTATGTGTGGGCAGGGTCAGGCAGTAGGGTCTTGCTCTCAGTTGCCACCATGATTGGATCACGAGCAGGCATGCACAGCCTGCAGGCAGCAAGCAGCAGGGCCTGCTCCTTGGTTGCCATGGTGATCCGGGAGCAGGCAAACATGGCGGGCAGGCAGCACCCAGCCCTGGCCACAGCTCAAGGGAGAGAACAATATGCAGTTGAGGCCAGGAGCCTGAGTAATCAACACAGAAGAGTGCCCGCTCCAAGCCTCCACAGTGTGGCTGGGGGCAGGCCCCCAGCAGGCAGTCAGATGGACACACACACACACACACACATTGGGGGGCCAGCTCCAAGCCTCCTATGCAGCTGGGGCAGGCCCCAGGCGGGGACACACACACTCACACACACACACACACACACACACGGGGTGCCTGCTCCCAGCCTCTGATGCGTCTGGGGGCAGGCCCCCAGCGGGGACACACACACACCTATGAGACACCTGCTCTGAGCCTCCACAGTGCAGCTGGGGGCAGGCCCCTAACAGACACACACACAGACACACACAGACACGGCGCCTTCTCTGAAATCTGCTGCCAGACTGTGGGAATCAGTAGGATATCCACTGAGGGGTCCTGGACTGTGAGAGGGGACAGGGCTGGGCTGAGGGACCCACCCCGCCTGCCCTGCCTCCCCACCCCCCCTGAGTGCACAAATTTATGTGCACCAGGCCTCTAGTCTAAAACTAATAAAAGCGAAATATTAAAATTCACCGTTTCTCCGAGACAGGGTAAGCCACGCCCACCAGCCAATCAGAGCGGCTGTATGCAAATTAGCCCAGCCAACATGGCGGCCGCCACTCACGGACATGAGTTAACAGCCCTTTCCATTGCGGCAGGAGCGAAAGTGAAGCTGCGCCCTTCAGCTCAGCTCCGATTAAACTGCCTCTAGCAGTTTTGAAACAATGTAACAATCATAGAATCCTCCAGAGCTGAAGGAAAGAGCAGCCCGGGCCTAACCAGTAAAAGTAACAATTGTTTCATTATAGACGCTGTGAGGTGAAGCAGATGAGGCTTCGTTAGTTAGAAGGCCGTCTTAAAGGAACAGTGTATCAATTATAGAAAATAACCCCAGGCCTTCAAGGAACAGTATCAATTATAGGAGAAAAAACTCCAGAACCTGCGTCCAGCCAGCCTTGCTGGGACGTTGGTCAATGGGAGCTGTGGGCAGCCTTAAAGCCCCTCAACCAGGCTGGTCAGGCACGCGAGCAGGTGGGCATCCCCGGAGGGGTCCCAGACTGCGAGAGGGCACAGGCCGGGCTGAGGGACCTCCCGAGTGCACAGAGCGGCTGCAGGGCGGGACAGCGCAGGACCCAGGACCCGTGAGTGGGAAACAGGTGGCAGGGTTGGAGGGCACCGGGAAGCGGGTAAGAGGTGGCAGGGTTGGAGGGCACCGGGAAGCGGGTAAGAGGCAGCAGGGTTGGAGGGCACTGCGAAGCGGGTAAGAGGTGGCAGGGTATTAGGGCACTGGGAAGCGGGTAAGAGGTGGCAGGGTTTTAGGGCACCGGTAAGCGGGTAAGAGGCGGCAGGCTTGGAGGGCACCGGGAAGCGGGTAAG
>PVJC01023394.1:0-26407 GCA_004026665.1 Murina feae | reverse complement strand
CTCTTCCTCCTCCTCCTCCTCCTTCTCCTCCTCCTTCACTTTCTTCTTCTGGACCTGTCAACATTTCATTTGTTCTAAATATTGGTTTGGTGGTGATGAAATCCTTTAGCTTTTCATTGTCTGGGAAGCTCTTTATCTGACCTTCAGTTCTAAATGAGAGCTTTGCTGGATAGAGTCATCTTGGTTGTAGGTTCTTGCTAATCATCAATTTGAATATTTCTTGCCGCTCCCTCCTGATCTGCAAAGTTTCTGTTGAGAAATCAGCTGAAAGGCATATGGATACTCCCTTATAGGTAACTAACTGCTTTTCTCTTGCTGCTTTTAAGATTTTCTCTTTGTCTTTAATCTTTGGCATTTTAATTATGATGTGTTTTGGTGTGGACTTTTTTGGGTTCATCTTTGGAACTCTCTCTGCTTCCTGGACTTGTAAGTTTATTTCTTTCACCAGGTAAGGGAAGTTTTCTGACATTATTTTTTCAAAAGATTTTCAATTTCTTGCTCCCTATCTTCTCCTTCAGGTACCCCCATAATGTGAATGTTTTCTCAAGGGGTCCTTACACTATTTTCATAAGTTTTTATTCTTTTCTCTTTTTTGCTGTTCTACTCATGTGTTTTTTGCTTCCTCATATTCCAAATCATTGATTTGAATCTCAGCATTCTCTACTCTACTGTTGAATCCCTGAAAAGCATTCTTTATTTCAATTAGTGTATGCTTAATTTCTGACTAGTCACTTTTCATGTCTTTGACATTCTCACTGAGATTCTTGTAAGTCTCACTAAGTCCCTTGAAGCTCTCATTAAGTCTCTTGAATCACTCATTTAGGTCCTTGAGCAACCTTACAACCATTGTTTTGAACTCTGTATCCAGTGTTTTGCTTGCTTCCTTTGTGACATGTTTCTTTGTGTCCATATTTTGGCTGCTTCCCTGTGTTTGTTTCTATGTATTAGGTAGAGCTTCTATGTCCCCTGGAATTGGTAGAGTGGCCTTATGTAGTAAGGGTCCTGTAGGACCTAGTGGCTCAGCCTTCCCAGGCACCTGAGCTGGGCACTCCAGGTGCACCTCTATGTGAGCTGTGTGCACTGTCCTATCATAGTTGAGCTTTAATTTATGTTGGTGTTAGTGGGAGGCCAGGCCAATTGGTTGTGAGGATTGGTTGTAACTACAGCGGAAGAGCTGCTGTGCAGAAGACACCCCTATGAAGCAGGAATGGCTTCAGTGGGTCTTTGATTCTCACCAAGTCTACCCTTTAAGTGTGTTACTCATGGAGGTGGTAGAGTTGTAATTCGGCATGGTTGAAGTTGACCACTGGGTGCACTGGCTTTGGGGCCTCCCAGGAAGTGCAAAGTCAGTCTCTACCTATTCAGTCGGTCCCTGCCTGAGGCCATCCAGTATGAGCTACATAGCAACCTGCAGATGGCTGCTATTTGTGTTGAGCTTGGAGGTGCCCAGGGGAGGCCAAGCTGTGAACCAAGCCTGGAGCCACTTATTGAGAGATAAGTGGCATGCTGATGCCAGCTGATGCTTGTTTGAGAGATTTTAGTCAAAGAATGAGGCAAGAGAAGACAGTTGTATGAAAAAGCCACTGTAAATAGCTTGGATGAACCTGCAAGTAGGGAGGGGTGAGATCTCAGTGAATCACTATGGCAAGGCAAAAAGTGTGAGCCAGGTTAATGGAGATTCAGATATGGTGCAGATTGTCAGTTCTGTGGCAAGGAGAGCTCAGGCCTCTGCCTGAACACAGGCCTCTGCCAGCACTTCTATCTGGGAGAAAGCTGCCCCTCCAGCTCTTTCCCTGATTCCAGACAAGTTAGTTCCTCCCTGAATGTCCCAGGTTCCTTTCACACTGCTTCCCCAGCACTGGAGCTCAGAGGGAATGAATCTGAATAAGTCCATACACAGGCCCTTTAAAAGGAACTGCCTGGGACTCCTGCAGCACCCCCTCCGCTGCCCCTGTGTCATTCAGCCACAATTTCCACTTGTGAGGACTTCTCTTCCTGGTGTTAGCACCATAGCTGGGGGGCCAGAACCCCTTGCTCTTCAGGGAAACTCCACAGCCAAGATATCCCTCCACATGTGGGTATGGGGAAAATGGGTTCCGAAATTCTGCCCTGCATCCCCTTCCTCCCACCAGTCTCAATTTGCTTCCTCTTTAATTCCCTAGTTTAGGACTTCCATTCAGCTAGATTTGGGGTAGTTTTGAATGATGATTGTTCTATATTTTAGCTGTAATTTTGATGTGGTTGTGTGAGGCAGCAAGTCCCAAGGTCATCTGTGCTGCCATCTTGACTGGCAAGATGTCCATCCTCATGCATTTCTAATAGAAAAGGACTTTTTCAGCAGCGTAACTACTATCCATAAAGTAATGTTAATTCCTTCATATCAGCAAGTGCAGTCAGTTAGGTGAGACGGTGTCTCTTTATGGCCTGTCTGTGATTATGGGGGGGTGGGGGTGGATCTCTCCAGCTGTTGCCTTTGACCCAGTTTCCTCTTGTGGGAAATTACCTGTGTATATCCTTTCCTCAGATTGTCCTATCGTGTTTCCTCTTGTTGATACGTAGGCACTCTTCGTATACAAAGGCTCGTTAATATATTTATGTGTATGCTCAGGAGAGGAGAGCCTCGGTGGTCCTTCCTTCAGCGCCTTCTCAGGACTCTCCTCCCTGCTGCATGGTGCCCAGCCTTCCTGCAGGAACCAGCATGGGCTCAGCAGGTGGTACCCATCTGTTAATACTGTTGACAGAGGCAAGACAGGAAGTCCTGCCCAGCAGCAGACCCTCACTGTGTGGCCCAGGCAGCAAGAATTATAACTGCTCCTGCTGCCCCCTGGTCTCTCCCCCAGCCCCCTGCTTGTTTGGGCCTTCGAGCTTTATGGCATGTGTATGCACACATGAGATTATTTCTGCTCAGAAGTCACTCCCGTCTGCCAAGCCTCCCTAGGTACTGACCTCACCCCACCCTAGGCTTTCCCATCTCTCTCTGATCTTTTCTGTAAAGCACCCCTCCCCCTAAATTTGACTTAGTCACGCCAGCGTCTTCTTACAACAGAGACCTGGGCCCTTGGCTACTCTGCTGAGGTGGTGTTTGCAGCACAAAATGCTTGTTAGAGATCCACCCTGGGACACAGTTGGAAGCCGAATGAGAGGGACACCAAGCAGAGACACAACCAGAGCTTGGGGCAGAGTGGCCTGTGAGAGCTGCTGATGGGGGGGCCTTTTGTACCCCGACACCCCAGTCACTGGCCACCTTGGGAAAGGTGTGCAGCTGAGGCCAACCTTGGAGGAGGTGACAGCTGGAGGAGGTGACAGGCGGAGATGTCCGATGGCTGTCCTCCAGCTGCCCGGCAGCAGGCCCTCTCTGGACCGGGGCTGCTGGGCATCTCCTTGCCAGGCTCACCCAGGAGAGCCACCTGGAGCCCTCCACTCCCCTCTTGGAGGGGCGTGAGCTGTTCTCCCGCCCACCCTGGGCTGTGGAGTAAATGCCTGCTGCTCAGTAGTGTTTGCAAACTCTGCGTTTTACGTCGAACATGGGCTACATTAGAAACTAGCACTGGCTTGAGGCCTGCTTCTTCTCCAGGCTCGGCCGTGCGTGCTGTGGCGGACAGTCCTTTGATTTATCTTGGTTGGAATTCCCTCCTCTGGACTGGACGGGTCAGCTCAGGGGTCCTAGAGCAGCAATTTTCAACCTCTTCATCTCATGGCACATAAACTAATGCCTAAAATTTGGCAGCACACCAACAAATACGTTGTTTTTTGCCACAGCACACGAGGTTGCAAATCGCTGTCCCAGAGTCACTCAGCCTCTCCCTTTGCAGAGGACAAGGAAACCCCGTCTTTCACAGTAGAGTGAGGTGAGGGGGGTCCTACACGCGTCATCGTCGGCAGGGCCTGGGACTTCATGCGCACACACACACACACACAGTGCACCCTTACACACACACATACATGCAACAACTCACACAGACACACCCACATGCAACCATGCACACACATGCACACACACAATGCACCCTTACACACACACACCATGAAACTCCAAGCTCCAAACGTGCAGAGTAACTCAACAGGAAGGAAAGGCACATTTCGGGCACCAGAGTTCTCACACAGGCAAGTCGCTCAGGGCAGGGAGGCTGGGGGCCCTCGGAGGTGGGACTCCCCATCTGAGGCACCTTAGCTGGGTCTCAGAAACTCAGCAAATCAGCACAGGGATGTTTGTTCAGGAATTTTATTGCATTTTGAAGAAGATACCTTTTTCCTGTGAGGCGTCCAGTCTCAGAAATACCAGGGCTCAGGACTGGAGCTCCGACCAGCCACACACCTGACAAGCGGCCTGGCCCCTTAGAGCAGATGGATGTATCAGAGCTGCGCACTGGGACCGGGGGCAGACCCGAGAGGGCAGGGGGCATGAGCAGCTGGGCGGGAGCTGCCTGCCAGAAACCGGGCCAAGGGGGGCTTTGAAGAACCCTCCACTGACAGACAGACGCCTGTTTCAGTGGAGACCTGCAGAGTTCGCGCTCGCTTCGAGGCTGAGCAGCCCATGGCTTCTCCTCGGAGGCCCGCAGCCTGCGGTGAGGGCTGTGGACATGGGTGCCCCCCACTCCAACCTGCTTCGGGTAAGAGGGTGAGAGTGATGAGTTCCTGATTCCAGAACCTAAACTCAAAGGTCTCTGCGGGGCCTGTGCCTGTCAGTGTGCGGGGCCTCGCCCCCTGCACAGGGCCCTCCCTCATCCTGTCTCCAGCAGCCGCCTCCAGGTGAGGACAGCAGCCTCCTGGTCACACAGAGCTTCCCTGCATAATCCATCCATCCATCCACCCATCCATCCATCCATCCATCCATCGGAGGGCCCCATCCCTGACCTGTGGCCCAGCCCTCGTGGCTCCTGCAGCTCAGCCTCTTGACATTGCGGCCCAGAGACCTACTTGGGACCTTCCCAGCCAGGTGCTCTGCCCACCTCTGCCAGTGGCCCTGCCGCCCTTTCACTTGGGTTGAAATCAGGGTTTTCTGGATGCCTCTTGTCCCCAATCCTCCCAGATCCCATCTGCTGTGGCTGAATATCTGTTCCCTCAACTGTTCTTATGTAGAATCCTAGCCTAAGGTGACCAGATTTTAACGTTGGTAAAGTGGGACACCATTGACCGGGGGGAGGTGTGTCTTTTTTATTATTATTACTTAAAATATTACAAAGAGTAACATATGTCTCTTTCCAAAAATTGGGACTTTTTTAAAATGCGCGGGATGTGGGACGCGGGACAAATTGTTAAAAATTGGGACTGCCCCTCCAAAAGCGAGTCATCTGGTCACCTTATCTTAGCCCCCAATGTGACATTAGGAGGTGGGGGCCCACGGGAGGTGATGAGATCATGAGGGCGGAGCCTGGCGGATGGATGGATGGATGGATGGATGGATGGATGGATGGAATGTGTCCCCATATAAAAGCTCCCCAGAGAGTACCCTGCCCTCCCACCAGTGAGGACACAGTGAGGAGACGCCTGCAGCCCAGAGGCAGCCCCACCAGAACCAGCACTGCTGGCACCTGGGCTCCGACTCCAGCCTCCGGAAGGAGAAGTGAGCTCTGCCCTTTGTGAGCCCCCGTGTGCGGTGTCTGGGAGCAGCTGGAGGGCAAAGGAAGGCACCCCGGTCCTGCCCCCAGCCACCCTGCCTGCCACGTGCCTGGGACCTCAGGTCTCCTGCGGCAGGACCCGGTAGGTGTGCCACGTGGAGGGGAGGCTGCAAACTAAACCCATTATGTTTCTCTTGGGCGCCGGGGAAATCGCTCTGTGTCTGGCTTCCAGGGGCCTGGAGGAAGATGATGAGTCTCACAGCGCTGGGGTCTTCAGCTGAGAGCTACAGGGACCTTGTGAGGTCCACTCCCCGGCTGTGTGGCAAAGCCAAGCCAGTGACAATGCCCTCATTTATAAATTGAGAACAGCAGTAGGGTAGTGCTGAGGGCCCTGACTCTGAGAGGGCAGCCTCCCCCCAGACTCTGGTAACCCCCCACCTTTGGCAGCCCTGACCCCCAGGTCCTCCTGAACCCCCTCCCCCAGGTCTCGCTGCGCCTCCTTTTGTGCGCGCACCTCCAAGCGCCTGCTTGAGCCAGATCACAGCCAACCAGCAGGTGCCTCCGCGCCCAGGACCAGAGTTAATTAAATTTAAAGCTCCAGGTGCCGCGATGCAAATTAGGTCTCGGCTCCATCCATGGACGTCCCCAACCCTTAACAGGACGTTCGCCTCGGATGTGTTATCTCTGAGTGAAATACGGGAAACCCGGAAACCGGAGCCGAGTCGGAGAGGGGAGCGCGGACGGCTCGGAACTGGGTCAGAGCGAGGGGCGACCCTGCGGCGGCTGCATTATTCATGCCGCGCGCCCCGCCGCCGCCGCGCGCGAGACAAGGCGGCGCTGGTTCGGAAGGTCGTGAGCACCCAGGGAAAATGCAAATGACCTCTCCTCCTGTTTAATTGTCACCGCCGACGCGCCACCGCCCGGAACGAGCGGAAGCAGGTGCCCGCCGCCGGAGCCCCGGCCGACGGGCGAGGTTCCCGGGGCCCGGGCGCCTCCAGGAACCGCCGGGTGTGGGGAAGCGAGGGGCGGTGCTATTTAAAGCCCCGTTTGCATCCGCGGGTGACCCAGGGCTTTGTCTCGCAGAGCGCGGAATTGGGGGCGAGGCTCAATTAGCCTAGAAACCCGCGCAGCCCCGGTGCGGGGAGCTCCTGGGGGAGCCGCGGCGGCAGGGGCGCTTCCCCCGCCTCCATGGCTCCTCTCCCGGGCCGGCGTGGACGGGCTCCTGGGCGGGATATCGGTATGAGCCCGAGAGGGAGGCTCTCTGATGGAGAGCCTGCAGCCCACCCCGAGGGCGTCCCGAATGCGCACCAGGGCAGGTTTGCTCCTGGAATTCCCTCAGGTCAGTGCGGGCTGTCGTGGGTGCCCCCGGCTGGCCAGCACAGCAGGCGCAGGCAGGGGGCGCTCTGTGCCCTCACCCCCTGCCCGCGGGCGCTGCCGGCCAGGGCGGAGAGGGGCGACCTCCTCCCCTGTACCCCTGGTCTAGTCTGAGACAACGGCACCCAGGCTCGGTACCCAGGCGCGGGCCCCTGGGCGCCAGGGCGGGGGTGGCCCGCACAGGGGCCTGCGCCTCAGCTTTGCTGCTTCCCGGTGTGCTGGTGGACAGCGCATCCTGTCTGGAAGAGGGATGCTCAGATCCAAGGGGACTTGTTAACAGGCAGGTCGCCCGTCACACCCGGACGGCAAGCGGGGGCTGGCTGAGTAGGTCACCAGGACTGCGCTTTTTGGATGACAACTGTCAGGTGATTCTCCCAATGAGAGACTCCGGCCCAGAGAGAATCCCATCTCACTCTAGAGGCGGAGAAGTGACTACTGGCTCCTGGTCCAGTAACCAGTGGTTAGATGTGCAGCGCTCAAGACATCCCCACGGGGTCCCCGCAGCCCTGCTGTGTCAGACAGGATAACGGGTCCCCAGAGATGTCCCCGCTGCACTCCCAGCTCCTGCCAATGGACGCTGCCATGGACTTGTTCCTTAATCACAGTGACGGACAACTGAGGGGTCACAGGACAGGTGGGTGGTGATCCCGGAGCATGGAGGTTGGGGACAGGGTTTCTGGGTATGCAGAGAGGGTCTAGGGGGTCAAGCACTGTTCAGGCTGTGGCTGTGAGCCCCTAAGTGTGAACACTGGCCCCTTCCAACGTAACTGGTCTTATGAGAGAAAAGAGACAGAAATTCATGGGAAGAAGGGCCATGTGATGCTGGAAGCAGAGACCTAGTGATATGCCTACAAGCCGAGGGATGCTGAGGATGGCAGGTGACACTGGATTCTGGAAGAGGCAGGAAGGGTCAGCCTGGAGGCTTTGAAGGAGCATGACCTTGGACTTCAGAACTATGAGAGAGCCCTCGCTGGTCTGGCTCAGAAGATAGAGCATTGGCCCGCGGACTGAAGGGTCCCAGGTTTGATTCTGGTCAAGGGCACATGCCCGGGTTGAGGACTTGGTCCGCTGTTGGGGACGTGCAGGAGGCAGCCAATCACTGACTCCCTCTCACCATTGATGTCTCTACATTCTATCCCTCTTGCTTCCTCTCTGAAATCAATAAAAATATATTTTAATAAAAGAACTATAAAAGAGTAAATTTCTGTTGTTTTAAGTCCCCAGGTTGTGGGCTTTTGTTCTGGCAGCCATGCAGGGTGCCGAAGCCACCTCGCTGCACCCCACCTCCAAAAGCAAGTAAGAAACCTGCTCTCACAGGCTGCTCCAGGTCCCGGCAGGGGCCCCTGTGTTGCCCGGGGTTTTCATATTTTTCTCCCCCTCTTTCCTTTCCCCTGATGGGCTCAGACTCACCGCTGCGTCATTGTAACTCTACTCATGGACGTGGGAAGAAAAGAAACAGGTAAATTAATTTTCATAATTTATTTAGTTAGCCTGATGTGTCCAGAATATTACTTCAATATGTGATCGACATATTTTTAAAATATATTTTTATTGACTTCAGAGAGGAAGGAAGAAGGAGAGGGACAGAAACATCCAGGATGAGAGAGAATCAGTGATTGGCTGCCTCCTGCACATCTCCTACTGGGGACTAAGCCCATAACTCAGGCATGTGCCCTTGGCTGGAATCGAACCTGGAACCCTTCAGTTCACACGCCAACAGCCAGACCAGCCAGGGCTGAGATGGACATATTCATCAATGGGATAGTTTACACTTTGGGGCCCTAAGTCCTCACAGTCGGGGTGCACTTTACATGGACAGCCCAGCTCAGCTCACACAGTCTACACACACACAGTGCCCCGTGTTCTCACCGGAAAACACCTGGCGCCATGACCGTTGGTCAGGTTTACAGGGAGAGGCCGTCACACCCAAGTTGTTACAAGCGTAAGTGGGCATTTCCTAGAAGCTGAGCTGAAAGTCATTTTTAAATTAATTTTAAAGATTAAATCCTTCAGTCCCACTAGCCAACTTTCAAGGGCTCGATGCCACAGATGGCTGGGGAGAGGCGATCCCACACCCCCTCAGGTGTCCCCACACTCCCCTCCTCCATCCCCTCCTCCAAGAAGGCAACCAGGACAGAGATCTGGAGGCCCCGCCCAGCTGCTCCCAGCTCCACGCTGCCCTTCGCTCAGCAGCCCCCTGTCCACCTTTGTCACTGACAAAGGAGGAGCTGGGGCCACAAGAGAGGAAGCAGGGAGCTCAGTGAGGGGGCAGCCAGACAGACAGACAGATGGGGGCCCTGCGCCAGGGTAGGAGGGTGGACCGTTCCTCAGGTAGTAGGGGGTGTTCTAGGTGGAAGGAACACTTTTCAAAAGTCTGGAAGCTGGCATCACTTCACACCCACTAGGATGGCTACTAAGGAAAAAACCCACAGAAAACAGTAAGTACTGTCAAGGCTGTGGAGAAATGGGCCCCCTGGTGAGGATGCACAGGGCGCAGGGCTGTGGAAACGGGTGGTTGTTGAGGAAATGGTAAGTAGAGTTACCATGTGATCCCAAGGTCTCGCCTCTGGGTGTAGACACAAAGAATTAGAACAGGGTCTCAAAGAAACGTTAACACACCCAGGTTCACAGCATAGCCAGGGGTAGAAACGGCCCAGACTCTCATTAATGGGTGAGTGGGAAACAAAAGACCGCATATACACACAATGAAATATAATTCAGTCTTTTTTTCTTTTTCTCTCTCTTTTTAATTCAGACATAAATGGAAGGAGTTTCTGCCACATGCTACAACATGGATGAACCTGAGAACCTTATGCTGAATGAAATAAGCCAGCCACAAAAGAACAAAAACCATCTGATTACATTTAAATGAGGACCCTACACTCTCAAACTCACAGAGACAGACATATATGGTGGGTGCCAGGAGCTGGATGTGGGGAGGGCGTTACGGTTTAATTTAAAGGCAACGGAGGTTCCTGTTTGGGAGGATAAAGTTCTGGAGATGAAGGTGGTGGATGCACAACAATGCACGTGGCTTAATGCCACTGAGCTGCTGCCTGAAAAATACTCAGGATGAGGCCCTGGCTGGGGTGCTCAGCGTGAGCCCGCACCCAGGTCACCGGTCATTCCCAGGCAGGGCACAGGCAGGAGTTGGAGCTCATCCTCTGTAGGGGTGTGAGGGAGGCAGCCTGGAGTCTCTCTCTCCTGAGTGTTTCTCCCGTCCTTCCTCTCTCTCTCTCTCTAAAAAAATAATAGTCAAAACATCTTTTAAAAATAATCACAATGATACATTTTATCTCCTTTTCATAATTAAAAATTAACTTCCTTTCAACAACATATGAAATTGAAATTTAGATGGGACACACACAACTTTCACTATTTAATGTTCCTCCTCGCGATATTATTGGATACAACTTCTACTCTACATTTTGAGAGAGTAACCATCTCCTGAGCAGAGACAGCAGAACTCAAATTTGCCAAGAGGCACAATTTCCTTTTCAATTTCAGATTTTACAATTTTCACAGCGCCAAAGCCCTGCTGGGACTGGGCTCTGGGGGGGAGGGCGGGGGGGGGGTTGCTGAGCAGGGGGTGCCTGGAAGCTAGAGCGAGCTGGTGTGGGGGAGGCGGACCCTGGGGCCTGGCTTAAGCCTGTGAGGCACCCACATCTGGAGAGACTTCGGGGCAGCCCCAGCCTTGGACGCAGGCCAGGCGGCCATGGAGCCACGGTCAGGATGGCCACTGGCTATCTCCTCGCAGTGTCAGGGGCAGACTTCTGGGGGAGTTGGCCTGTCCCCCGCTGCACCTGTGACGCAGAGGTAAAGATAGAGACCCACAATCACCAAATCCTTTCATTACAAAAGCTTTCCAAAATGCAAGTCACTTTCCAATCTCACCTGGTGGCAAAGCTGCCCTGAACCACAGAAGCGAGGTTCCTGCACTCCTGCCCCGAAACATGGATATGCCCCGCCAGGTCATACATGCACGCACGCTTTCCAGAATCAAGAGAGTTCTGCATGCGTCAGGAGCTAAGGGACAGTGGACACCCCGTGTCCTCTTCAGAAGACTGTAGTCAAGTCCATTCATTTATTCACTCATTCATTCATTCATGAAATACCGTTTAGGGCAGCAGTTCTCAAAATGTGGTCTGTGGATCGTGGGGGTCCCTGAGACTCTTTCTGAGGCTCCACACGCAGCTATTGGTACAGTTGTGCTGAGTCCTTATCTGCCTTTGTCACTGTGGCACTGGCTGCCACGTGCAAGGGTACAGCTGCTAGCAGGGCCTCTGCAGGACCCAGGCAATGGTGCCAACAGCTGGGGGTGCCCTTGTCACCTTGGGAGGCAGAGTCATGGAGACTGCCCTGGACCCCCCTGTTCTCCTGGGCTGGCCCTTAGCCTCCATCCGCCAGATCCTATCCTCTGCTCTCTCTACCACTTCCGACCTCCCTTACACTTTTCCGTGTCTACCCTGGACCAATGCCCTCCCCTAAATACCGGCTTTATTAGGGATGCGAGACACCCTGCTTCAGCGATTCCCTCCCTGGGCAACCGAGGATGAGAAGGGTCACTGAGCCAGGAGCCGGAATCCCTCTAACCTCTGACCTCTCCTTCCTTTTAAGCAAGCTCCCTACCCCCACCACGCCCCCAGCCTCTCTCTACCCGCTCCGCTTAATAGAAAAGTAGCTCAGGCTTTTAGAGTGCGGGCGGAAGGCTTAGGGGACCCAGGAGACTGAATCTCTTGAAGGCGCGCCCTGCAGACACGCAGGGGGACTTTCTAGACGGCTGGGCTGGCTGGGGAGCCTCCCGGACCCGCTCCCCTCCCCGGCGTCCATGGGGGTGGGGCTGCTCCCCTGACATGGAGGACAGCAGGGTGTCGTCCCCACCCCACCCCCAAAAAGACTTTAATTTTAAAAGGGGCCGTGAGAGCTTTTGGAGCAGCACAGGGGATGTCCTGGGCCAGGACGAGGGGATTCAGCCCGGCTCGGCCGCCCAGACGCGAGGGTCGCGGCAGCCAGAGGCTCGGCCCCGCGGAGAGCCCTGCCCGGGGCGTTCCGGCGGGGAGGGGCGGGAAGGGCGGTTTCAGACCGCGACCCCCTGCGCCGCCCAGGACCCCCTTTCACCGGGCCCGGAGGGGCGGCTTTGAAGTCGGGGCTGGACCCGCGTCCCCACCGAGCCCCGCTTTGTGGCTGAGCGCTCACTGCGCGGCCAGCGGAGCGCGGCGGGCGGCGGGCGGCTCTGATCGGTGAGCCGCGGAGAGCCAGCGGCCGCGGACAACGGGAGCGGGGGGCACAGGCTCGCACAGCGGGGAAGCCTCCCCCCGGGAATCCGCCGCGTAGATCGGGGCTGTGTGCTTCCCGGGCCCTTGCTGCCCACCCAAGGGACCCGATGGGGCCGAGGCCCCCTCCTCGCCGGCCGCCAAAGAAGACGGCGCGCAGCAGGGGCGCACCTCAGGGCCTCTCCCAGCCAAGGGGCGCGGGTGCAGATCCTCCCCGCCTCCCGCGCAGGTCGGGCGCCGGATGCAGCGCCCCCTCCCTCCCTCCCTCTTGGGGCACCGCAAGGCACCCGGCAAGACACGAGGAATCACCCCTAAAACCACGCTTCCCCGGGACTCGCTGATTACTCAAACGCGCGGGGGAGAGGGAGGACCTGCCTCGGGACTCCCCGCACCCCGCCCCCCCCCCGTACTGGCCCCTGAGGCTCCCCGAGGGAGGCCGTGGTTCCACCCGCCGCAGCCGCGAGGGGGAAGGAGAGGTCGGGGAGGGGTCGAGGAGCCGCGCCCTGACTGAGGGTGCCAGTTCCGCAAGGAAAAGGTCGGGTCACACCCGAGCGAGCAACGGCCAGGGCCCCCCCGCCCCACGGACACCCGAGCCGCTCCCGCCGCGCGCGTCCTGCCAGCCCGGCGCCCAGGAAAACGCAGCGGGGCTGCCCTCCGCCTGGGCGCGGAGCCCACGGCCCCGGGGAGGGGGGTCGGATACCCGCGATCGCGCTCGGCCCCGGCGCTCCAGGTGCCCGGGGAAGGTGGCGCCCCTCTCCCGCCCCGCAGAGCGGACCGGGCCCTCGCGCGGTGCCAGGAGGGAGCCTCCCGCTTCCCAGGCCCGAGCAAGGCCCGTGCGGCCCCACCAGCCCGGGGCCAGGGGACGCGGGGCGTCTCGGCTGCAGGCCCCGCGCCGCGAGCGCCTCCACTCTCTCCGCGGCCCGTGGCGCGTCTTCCAGTCGTTTCGCTGCGGAGCGGAGACTCCCGGAGCGGAAAGGTGGGGCCTGCATCCGGCCCGGCTCGCCCCGGCCACACTCGCCTCCGTGGCGGCCTCCATCCCAAATCCTTTCTGGCCGCGACTGCGGAGCGAGGTTGCCGCCGACCGAGCGCGGGCTTCGCGCCCACGTTCCAGGCTGAGCGCGTCGGGGGCTTTCGCGCGAGGGCGGCCGAAGGGGCCTCTGCAAATCAGGCCGAAAACCTCAGCGTCGCGAGTGTGTGTGTCGGGGGGGACCCGAGCGTTGCCCTCTGGGCGCGGCTGCCACCCTTGGCGCCCACCTCCCGGCCCGCCAGCGCCCCCGCCCCGCCCCAGCCTCAGCCTCCCCGAGGCCGCGCGCCCCGGAGTTGGCCCCGGTGGCGAGGACCGGAGCTGCGGCGGCGGTTAATTACCACAGCTCGCCGTTCCCGCCCGGAGCGCGGGGAGGTGTAAATCCCGAGGAATTCGGGGCATTAGCTGCATCCGCGGGAATCCTGCGCCCGCCCCACTCTCCTTCTGAGCCGCCGCGGCTCCAGATGGCCCAGGGCCCTGAACTCTGCCGCCGTCCGGAGGCTGTTGTGTCTCAGGGGATTCAGTGGGATGAGACGCACACAAGGCTGTCTGCAAAGACGTGGGTTTTTAAAGGAACGACCGGGAAGGGAAGGGGTGGCTTTGGAGGAGAAAAGGCGCCTTTCCCTGTGCCTCAGCGCGCAAGTGTTGCTTTGCTGGGCTTTTCCCGAAGTGGGTGAGACGGCTGGGGTGGCAGAGCTTGGGGCGGCGGGGAGACTGAGTCCTGCCCTAGCTGCCTGCGGAGGGTTGTGGGCTTGGTCAGCAGCCTTGAATGCAGTCAACAGGCAGGCACCACTCTGCGGTGGCACCGGGGATCCTGGCTGTGGTTCTCGGAGCTCCTGGCCAGCCCTGGTGCCCCTCCAAGGCCAGCACTGGCCCACCAGCAGCTCGGTGCTGAGCCCTGGAATTGACAAGGGCGGGGCAGAGCTCCCTCTCCCAGACGATGGAGAGGACAATGTTTATCAACCAGACACCCATGCTAAATGACCAACTTTGTCCCACTCAGTGGCATTGATCAATCATTTAAATCTAGTACAGGGAATTCTAAATTTAATCCACAGCTTAGTTTCACACTTTATCGGAAACCATGTGTTGTAATATAGAGGGTGTCCCAAAAATGCATACTCACACTTTGAATAATCATCAAGGCAGTACTTACTTTAAAAATTCCATTTTCAAAATTGCGCTGTTCAAGTGTGCATGTTTTTTTGGGGGGGACACCCTGTATTTCTATTTGATAAAGGAAAAAGTACATCAATTCCATGGCTAATTTAAACAGGTTATTTAAAAACCCGTGTCCCCCGCCTACGCAGCGCCCGAGACAGGAGCCGCGCTCCATGGTTAATTGGGGCGCATGATTTAGGCGTTTTCTCCCAACTTACCTACAACCCTGCAACTCTGCAGCCCCTCGAATCGTTTTGCTAAAACACCGTAAAGCCGTGATAATGTGTGCTACGGCGCCTCAGCCTGTGCGCTGACCTGTGTCGTGGGGAGAAAGAGCAGAGCCTGGTGCTCGGGGAGGGGAAGCAGGTGTTGGGCGCTCCTTTTGAAAAGCTTGTTTTCCTTCCAAAGGTCAAAAGGAGGCTGGTGAACAGACACTAGGATTTCTTCCGTTGCCTGTAAGTAATCGTGAGGCTGGAGAGAGCGGCGGCTTCCCGCAGACCCCCATCCCCACAGGTTTTCGGTGGCACTGGGTGTGCCTGTGTGAGCTGTACAAGCTGCTCTCAAACCTCCCCAAAACCAGCTCCTCTATTTGCCTCTGGATTGTTTAGACCGTTTTCTCCTGGGTCCCTGGTGTTCTGAGGGGACATTTCCCTCGGGGAGAGGTGTCAGGTGGGGGGGGGCATCTGTATGACTCCCAGACGATGCCATGGCCCACCTCCCGGGAAGGGCCCCCTCCCACTTCCAGAGGAAGCCAGCTTTTCCTGGGATTGAGGACAGTAGTGACAGTGTGTGGACACAGGAAAGGGGTTCCCAGGACACGGATGATTCCCCAGGACAGGCAGGATGTCTAAGGCAGGGGTCCCAGCCCCGGAGCAACCCAGGCGGGCGGTGTGAGCTGGAGAACCTTCCTCACTGCCCTCAGAAGCTCTGTTTTCAGGAGAAACAGGTTCTAGGAGGTTCTGCCCAGCCGGCACTGGGGCTGAGCGTCAAAAGGAGGTCTTTCCCCTTCAGCCTGGGCAGGAGCCTGTCTCCCGTGGGGGCCTCACCCCCTGTGTGGCCCCAGCACTGAGGGGACTGTGGCTGAGAACAAACCACTTCTGCTCCAGCCTTTGGGGCAGGGCCCAGACCAGCAAGGCCAATGCCCACCGCCCTCCTCGGCCAGGCAGCAGGGGCTCCAGCTGCCGGGTTCTCTGTGGCTGCAGCACAGGGGGCCTCTGGCTGGGCAGGACAGGTGGTGTCCTGAGGACAAGGGCAGGTGCCCACCCCCTTCCCAGGCACTGCTGCTGCGTTTACCCCTTCCCTTCCTGGGCTTCTCCTAGCGGTCCTGCCCAGGCCACAGTGTCCCCAACCCTGGCCCTGCCGGCTGCAGGAGAGCTCGCTCCACTGCCCATGTCCGCTTCCGGCCTTTGTCTACGGGCTGGGGAGCAGCGCTTCACAAGGACCGAGGTGGCTCTTGCTCCAGCTCAGGGCTCTGCTTCTGGTTGTGCTGAGGTCAGGTGTCGCTCTCCAAACTGTGGGGCATGTCCACCGACCCAGCGCCAATGTCCCCCGGGCAAACCCGCTGCTGGCAGTGGTTTCCCCCCAGTGTCCCTCACCCATCTAGAGGAGTGTGGGAAGTGAGGGGCAGCAGAGCCTCCGCAAAAGTCACCCTCCTCTGTCCTAGTTTTAAGGAAAAGCAGGGAGGGGCCTTGTTCCGCAGGTCGGCACACTGAGTCTGCAGGGACCCCTGCCACCCTCAGGTGCCAGGCGTTATTTGTGGCATCACTGGCATCAGTGTTATAAATCCTGTCTAGAAGCCTCTTCCCCCAACCCCACCTCAGTCCGTGCAGACCCCTGGAAGGAAGCAGAGCTGTCCTCAGGAAGCCGACCCCCTCCCGCCAGAGGAGAAGGGCTGGGGTTCCCCAGCTGGGCTTGCTTGGGGAGACACACGGGTCCGGAGGTGGCCTGCCTGGCCGCACAGAGACCTATCCTGAGGGCCGCCACGGGTTTGGATTGGAGAGAGGGACGCAGGCCGGCTGGGCCCAGGGCCGAGGGGACCTGCTGCATTGCAGGTCCAGGAGCAGAGACTTGGAAAGGCAGGCTCCCCCCCCTCACTTGCCCCCTGTGTCCCCAGAAAAGCCCGGAAGATGTCCCAGATCCAGCAAGAGGCCAGCTTGAGCCTCCAGCACGTTTTAGAAGCTTCTGGAAACAGCTTGAGATTTCTATGCAAGACAGGATCCTCTCTGCCCCTGAGCATACCAACTTTGTGCAGCTTTGGCCCAAATCCACAGCCTCCCCGCTGCCTGGTGGATGGTGCCACTCTCAAGGCTGACTTCAATGTTTGGGTGGGTTTTGGGGAGCCTGAGATGCCACCCCCAATTACTGCTCCCCTCACTCCTTTCGCTGCTGCTCCTGCACCGCCCGTGCCCACCCCACCCCACCCCCAGGCCGGTAATCCAGGAGTGCCCCTCCTTCCTGCAGCCCGAAGGCCCCAAGTCCAGGTTTGCCAGGAGAGTGCGCGAGTTGGAGTGGGGGGGGTGTCACAGGAAGGAACACAGCAGGGGTCCCCACCTTCAGCTCATCTAACATCAAGGCGCTCAGAAGCAATAGTGCCCAGAGAAAGGAAACTGTTTCTCAGGAGGCGGCCTAGTTGGTTTTCAGGGGACGACTGGGAAATGAGCCTGGACCACTGTGCAGGAATCAGAGGACCCTGGGCTGTCCCTTCAGGAGACCCAAAGTGACTGACTGGGTGCTCCCAGAGCTGTAGGAAATTCCCCCCAAACCCTAACCACGTGTCAGTGGGGTGTTCCCACAAACCCCGCAGCCCCGTTTCCTAGGGACAGGCAGACTGTGGGGTTTCATTTTTGAGACCCAGGCAGTGTCCCTGGGAGGCGTGTGTTTAGCCAGGTAATTTGATGATGACCCTTCCAAATAGGGGGAGGGGCGAGGAAGATTTGTGAGTCACCCAAGTGAGAAGTGGCTTCCCCACCCTATTTGAATCTCACTGGAAACCCATGAGGGACTCCCCATTTGCCTCCAGGCCTACCCACACCCAGCACCTACATGCCTCCACCCCTTTGGTGGCCAGCCCGGGTCCTCCTTCCGCCCTCCAGGCCCCTCCTCATCCGGGGTCAGGTGCCAAAGGAGCAGTGCGGGTGGCAGCTGCTGCACCTGGAACCTGCAGTGGGTCAGTGGGTGAAAGAGGACAGGACCTGGGGCGCATGGGAGCAGAGCTGAGCTGGGCTGGGGACCGGGGGGCCTGCCCATCACTCTGTCTGGAGGGAGCTTGCAGACCTACCCCCTCTCCGGGCCTGGCAGCACTGGGCAGGCAGTCCTTGACCCAGAGCCTGCTCCACTGCTGCCTCTGCCCCTCTGCAGGCCAGTCCCGGGGCACCTGACTCCACCTCCTCTCGCATCTCCCCTCTCCAGCCCCCTTTCCACCAAGGGCACTTTTATTGTGCGAAGGCTCCGGTAGCCTCAGGATTGCCTTTTTGGGCGTTTTCTTCGAAGTTTGCCAATTTCCGTAAAAATGCGTTTTAAATGATATGCAGGTACTGCCGGGGTAACAAAGCGTGTCAGGGGCAAGGAGAGAGGAGCTTCCTGGCAGGACCCTGAGGGAGGAGGGAAGAGAAGAAGAAATAGAAGTTCCATTTGGACATCTGACGGCAGCTGGAAAGGAAGTGTCCAAAGGGACAGAGGAAGGAGGGGAGGGGAAAACAAATCCCCCACCAAGTAGTTCCTAATCCCCCTTTCGGACGGGCGCTGCTCTCTGTGAAACCTGTTTAAGGAACTTACGACTAAGAAAACGAGTGGAAGGCCTGGGGGCAGGGCGTGTGGTTGGCTGGGGATTTCCGAACAGTCCACTCAGGTCTGACCCCTGCGCGCTTTTATGCCTCCCTCCCGCGGAGCCCGAAATCTGCTCCCGCGCTCCTGCGGGTCCACCTGCCCGTTTCCTGAGGATGGGTGTCCCCAGGGGACCTTGCCTTCTGCACGCGCCGCTCTGCACACGCACACGCACACGCGCGCACACGCACACTTACAGTAAGTGTCTGCAGGAGGAGGGTCCTGTGCGCCAGCTCTGCGTTCAACACAGGGGTCTGCCCGGTCACCAAAGTCAAAGGTAAGTGACAACTTCCCTCTCCACAGCGAGGAACACGGGCGACGAAAGTCCCTTTGTATCGCGGCAGCCTATTTAATATGACTTATGCATTTCTGTGCAAGGAATTGTGGGATTTTTTTCCCCACGGTAAACAATATGGAAATGGTAAAAAAATTGCAACCTCCCAGGCCGTGTGTGCGGACGCTAACCGGGGTGCCCGGAGGATGCCACCGCGCGGGGATTCCTTGGGTCCCAGCGACGGGGAGAGCGCGGTCGGGCGCGGGGACGCGGTCACGGTCTCGCGGAGTCGGGGCTCCCGCGCGCGGCGCCGGGGGACGCGGCCGCTTTAAGGGGGGGCGGGGCGGCGGGAGCCTCCTGTCACCGAGCCGCGGTCGGCGCGTCACGTGGGCGCGAGGCGCCGCGGCCATTGGCCCGAGGCACGTGTCGGCGAGCGCGGCCCGCGACGTCACTCGAGGGGGCTCTGTTAAAAATAAGATCCAAACCCAGAGCGAAAGTGTCTCGGGTCGCGCCAAGTGGCCTGGAGGTTCCCGAGCCGGCGCGGGGGTCTCGGCCGCGAGGGCGCGCGCACAGCGAGGGAGCGCGGGCCTCCAGCCCGGCCCGGCCCGGCCTCCCCTTCTCACCCATGCGGCTCGGGCCGCGGGGCTCGGCGGGGGCGGCGGGGGCGCGGCCGCACGCAGGTGGGGCGCCCGGGCCCGCAGCGGGGCGGCGGCCGAGCGCGGCGCGGGCCCGCGGGCCTCCATGTGCGTGCGGGCCGCGGCGGACGTGCTGACCGCCGGCGCCCCGCACCCTCGAGGGCCGGCCCGGGCGCGCGGGCGAGGGCGGCCGGGAGGCGGCGGGCGGAGCGGGCCCGGGCGGGCGTGAGCGCCGGGGAGCGCGCTGCCTGCATGCGCGCAGCTCCAGCCCCGGGCGGCCGCTGCGGCAGCGCCGGAGCCAGAGGCAGCCGCGCGCGGAGCGGAGCGCGGAGCCCGGAGGCGCCCCGCGTGCCTGCAGGACCGTGGTGACCGCCCAGCGCCCGCGCCGCCGACGGGAGGACCCGGCTCTCGGCTCTCCGGGCTTCGGGCACGGGACCGCCCCGGGTATTTTCGAACCCAAGTCGAGGACTGGAACGGCTCCGCCCCGAGCGCGGCCGGCGCTCGCAGGACCCTGGCCGCGGCCCCTGCACACGCCGGTGGAAGACCCGGCGGGGTAGCGGCGCGGGCGGGCCGCGGGCGTCCCCTTGTGCGCCGCCGGCGGGCCGAGGGCTGATCGCAGGGCTCCCCGGAGAAAGGATTTGGGGCTCGCGGTGAACAGCATGGAGGAGAATGACTCCAAGCCGGGCGACGCGGCGGCGGAGGGGCAGTGGCAGCCAGAATCCAGCCCCAGTGGCGGCTCGGGCGGCGGCGGCGGCAGCAGCAGCCCCGGCGACGCGGACACCGGACGCCGTCGGGCGCTGGTGCTGCCGGCGGTCCTGCAGGTGCCGGGCAACCACCAGCACCCTCACCGCATCACCAACTTCTTCATCGACAACATCCTGCGGCCCGAGTTCGGCCGAAGAAAGGACGCTGGGACCTGCTGTGCCGGCGCGGGCGGAGGAAGAGGCGCCGGAGGCAGCGGCGAAGGCGGGGCGGGCGGGGCGGACAGAGGCGGTGGCGCGGGTGGCGCCGATCCGCTCCCGGGGTCCGCCCGGGAGCCCCGGCCCCGAGCGCCCTGTGCGCCGGGCGCGGGCGGGCCGCTGCCAGGCGGCGGCGGCGGCGGCGAGTGTCCGGGCGAAGGCGAAGGCGGCTCCAACGCGCTCTCGCTGCACAGCGACGCCCGGAAAGGCAGCGACCCCGGCGGCCCCCTGGACGGGGCGCTCAAGGCCCGCGGCTTGGGAGGCGGAGACCTGTCCTTGAGCTCAGACTCGGACAGCTCGCAGGCCAGCGCCACGCTGGGCGCGCAGCCCATGCTCTGGCCCGCGTGGGTCTACTGCACGCGCTACTCGGACCGGCCTTCGTCAGGTGAGCCCGGGGGCGCCGCGGGCGCGGGAACTCACGGGGCAGAAGACACCGGGACCCCTCCCCCAAGTACACAAAGACGCACACAGCGACATTTTGTGCGGCTGCCGCTGGCCCGGGCCGCGGCCAGGAGGGAGGGCGCCGCGTTCATTCGCGGGGTGCACAGACTCTCTTGCCTTTGGGGGCCTCTCCGCGCAGCCCCTAGCCCCCCAGCTGGAGTTCGTTTGGTGGGAACGGGGCTGGCTGGGAGCTGGGCCGGAAGCTCGCCGCGCAACCCCGTCTCCGATCCTTCCAGCTCGGTCTAGACCCGGGACCCAGAGTAGCTCACCCCGACCTAGATTCATCCCGCGACCCAGAAACCCCAGATGCAGCGGGGACGAAATAGCGGCTGCAGCGCTTTCCTCGGCCCCTCGCAGGGGCCGCCGGGGGAGCGGGAGAGGGCCTGGCGGAAACAGGGGCCCTTTGCTCCCATCGCCCCAGCGTTACTTGCACGCCGAGGGGGAGTGCAGCACCCACCTCGCGCACAGCTCGGAGGAGGGGGCCTGCGGTACCCCCCAGAGAAGGGAACTCCTGCCTGAGGCCTCCGGGCCGGGAGCGGGCAGGTTGCGGAGAGGGGCTGTGGAGGGGCTGGGGTCACTCTCACAGATCTGGGTGTTAAAAAGCCAAGTCCTCCTGCAAACCCCGGCTGCACTGAGCGGTCCGTGCCCGGCTGGCAACGGGCCCCCTGCCCCAAACCCTCCGGTGTTCGCAGAGATTGTGTACCCGCCGCAGCACCACCCAGGCACCCCTGGCTGCCTTGCTGCAGACTTGTGCACCTCTCTCTCAGGAACCCCAAATTTCTCCAGTTTGATCTGAAATTTGCTCCATTGTTCTCGCCTCCCTCCTTTGTTAATATTTAATTAACATAGCGGCTCACAATGGGGCCGCGAGGAGCCTCAGCCTGCCGGCTTTGTGCGCAGGGGAGCAGCCCGCCAAACCAGCCCCAAGGAGCCTGGTGGCCGGTCTTCCCGGACTCGGCACAGCAAACAAGCCCGTGAGGCCGCGGTGGTGTCCGCGTCCGGGTTTCAGCAAAGAGCGAGGCAGAGTTTTCTTGCCGAGGTTTAGTTCTGTTTCCGAGACTCGTACGTGTTTCGTTTTGAAAGAAAATCCAGGAAGAAAGGGAACTAAAAAATCTGCTTTTGGGGAGATTTTCTTTCCGTAAACTAGTGTGTGTGTGTGTGTGTGTGTGTGTGTGTGGTGTTCTGTGTCTGCAGGAACCCCAACAGCAGAGGAGTTTGTGGGGTAATTATGCTGCTTCTGGGGCAAGTGAGGGAGTGGAGACTGAATCGACTCCTGGAAGGAGAGGCAGTGCAGGCACCGGTCCCGTCGGAGCCCCGATCCGCAGCGTGGGGATCAAGGCCAGGCCTGGGCTTTGGTCCTGGTGCCCTCCACTGTGCGTGGATGGCGACTGGGGTGAGGGTGGGAGGGTGGGTGTTTTATCAACTAAAAGGCCCGGAGTTAGGGCCCTACAGCCTCTGGCCACCCCTCTCTGGTGCCCGTGGCCCCTCTGTGGGAGTCTACCTCCCCAGAGAGAGCTTGGCTGGGTTAGCCTGCACACCCAATGGGTCCCCAGCCCACCCCCAGCCCTCGGCTCAGCTCAGCGCTGGAACTGTGGGCCCCCACCTGCAGGTCCCGGTGGGTGGGGGTGCAGCCTGCAGGGTGGGCTGGGACCTGGGTGGGGACCTGGCGTTCTGGCTGCCCAAGGTCTAGGCTCCAGCCACAGGCACCTTCATAGACGTTGAGGTGGGGAGCACCCCAAAGCTGATACACTCACCTCACAGGTGGAGACCCAGGGCCGCACCCCCACTCCTCCTGCAGCCTCCACATCGTCCATACCCTCTAGAGCTTACCAACAAAAAGAAAATGCTTCCCTCCTCACGGCTGGGCCTTTGCAGATGGCGGAGTCCTGGGAGCCTTACCCCACTTCGCAAGTGAGGGGAAGGTCCTAGCCTGAGGAGGTTTCAGTGGGGGCTCCGGCAGGGGAGGGGGCAGGCAACTGGGGTCAGCTCCCAGCAGGGACAGCCCTCCCTCCTGTGCTGGGGGACCAAGGAGCCTTGGTGGGGGTGAAGGGGGAACTTGGATTGGGGGGGGGCTGCTTTTCCACCAGCAGGTCACTTGTGCTCCTGTCCTTAAAGGAAACAAAAAAACTTGGGCCCACGGGGCCAGTGGGTGGGGGTGGAGGCAGATATCTGAGCCCCTCCTGTTCTCAGGACCCCCAGCCCTTGGCACCCTGTGAGTCTCCCCTGTGAAGTTCTTGTGGGAGCCCCTCCACGGCCCCCAGAGCTGCTTCTGCTACTCTGCCCCGCCCCCCCATTCTCTCCCCTCATCTCTAGCCCAGCACCTACGTCTGTTCGTGGTCAGAGCCTCAGGAAGGGCTGGGAAGGCCAGGCCAGGTGTTGTAGGGGCTCTTTCCTCGGGGACTTGCGCTTTTATCTGGAGACTTCGCCGCATAGTCTGTCCTGCACCCCACTCCCCCCTCACTAGGCTCTGCTGGCCCATAGTCTTTCGGGGGTTGGGACCTCATGGTGGTTGCCAGCCCGCGCCCAGTCCTCTCAGTCCAGCCCAGAGGCTCCTCCTGGGGCGCCTCCCTCCGCAGCCTGCGTCCTCCTGCTCTGCAGGGGTGACCTGCATCTGAGCGGGCCGGCAGGTCTGCGGCCCCTGACCGGCCGGCACTCTCTCTCCACACCTCCCCAGGCCCCAGATCCCGGAAACCAAAGAAGAAGAACCCCAACAAGGAGGACAAGCGGCCGCGCACAGCCTTCACCGCGGAGCAGCTGCAGAGGCTCAAGGCCGAGTTCCAGACCAACAGGTACCTGACGGAGCAGCGGCGCCAGAGCCTCGCCCAGGAGCTGGGCCTCAACGAGTCACAGATCAAGATCTGGTTCCAGAACAAGCGCGCCAAGATCAAGAAGGCCACCGGCAACAAGAACACGCTGGCGGTGCACCTGATGGCGCAGGGCCTGTACAACCACTCCACCGCGGCCAAGGAGGGCAAGTCCGACAGCGAGTAGGCGCCCCCGTCTTCTCCCTGCGCATCTCTGTGCGCGCGAAACAATGCAATAATTTAAAGTTATCAAAAAGGGCAAGTGTACAAAAATTATACCAGCATTTCTAGTGAAAAGATCATGTGTTCGCTATGGTTCTGCAATATTCTATGTGTATATAATTTACAGGTGATGTAAAATCCAAAATATCTGACTATAAAATATTTTTTTTATTTTTGTGTGTTTATGAGATTATGCTAATTTTATGATTTTTATTTTTTTGCAAAAGGGGGCTGCTTAGGGTTTCATCTTTTTTTTTTTAATCCCCTAAGTTCCATATGGGACCTGGGATGCTTTTTTAATTTCAAAAGAAGAAAAATTAAAACAACTTTGCTGAAGTCCAAAGATTTTTATTGCTGCATTTCACACGACTGTGAACCCAATAAATAGCTCCTACTTGGTCTATGAGTTCTGCCACTTTGTTTGTACGGTTGTGCCATGGGCAACAGGAAGGGCCGCTCCCCAGGCTCAGCCCGGCAGGACCCTGGTGGGGACAGGGCTGCAGGGTCCTTGGAGGAGCAAGGGCCCTAGTGGAGGGGAGTGGTTGTGCCTATTGCCAGTGCCTGTGCTGGACAGGCCGACAGTGGTTCTCCGTCTCACCACCCTCCGCTCCCTCCCCCTGCCTTCCCTCCCCAGGCCCGTGAGTGCTTGTCTGCATCTGTATTTGTGTTGCTGTCCCCTGTCCCTCCGCCCACAGCTAGCGCCAACTCTACGGCCTCAGTGCCATGGCTGCGGCCAGCTGGCGGGTGACCCTCCTCCCTCCAGCCCAGGCTCAGGCCTCTCCTGCAGCTCCTCCAGCCCCTCAGATGCCTGTCAGGCCCCAGAAGTGGTGGAGGTCGGTCACCGCCAGGCAGGTAGAGGCTTCTGATAGAGGTGGCCTTCCCTGGCTTTCTGTTTTTCTTTCTCGTGCCCTTCCTTTTTTTGTAAGTGGCCACTTCTGCTACAGAGAGCATTCGAGGTGTGTACATATGTATGTAGGTGTGTACACACACGGACAGGTGTATATGAGCCCCCAGTTCTGGGACACATGGCTACCTTGGCTTTTAAAGGTCCTCTGAGTCCTCAGGGATCCAGAGAAAGGACGAACATGTGTAAATGACCATTTCTTATCACTTCCTGTCTTTTGTTTTTAAATACACATTTTATTTTTTGAAGGTGTGGTACAGTGTAAATTAAATATATTCCATGTGTCCTCACCAAGTACATATATATAAATATATATAAACAAACACATTATCTTTCTATGTAACGCCACACTGTCTTCTGTTTAGTGCACGGAAATGAAAACCACGTCCAAATGTCCCCCTGGCCGGGACGCAGGGTGCCGCGGCCACACGCCTGAGGGCCCTGAGGACTAGGGCGGCTTTCTCTCTTTGCCTTAAACCTCTTTATTTTACGTTGACAACACTTTCGCTTTGTACATAGTAGTGTAAACCTTTTTAAAAAGGAACTATAAAAACAAAAAGTTGTAATTTAACATTCTGTGAATAACCATCTGCTGCTTAGGAAACTCAATGAAATATGCCTTTTTCGCAGGAAGCAAAGTTTTTCTCTCTCTTTTTTTTTTAGTTTGTAAAATGTGCATTTTACAGTTTCAGTATCAAATATTTATAATCTTATGAGAAATGAATGTTTCTGAATGTTTCTATCTCCAACTGTGGTTATCAAAATTGTGAACACTCCCTCTGCATTTTTGTGTGTTTAAAATCTTGAAAGTTACATTAAATAAAAATAACCCCGATTTATTGTAAAACGCTGGCTGTCCGAGGTGGAATGACTAGTTTCCTCAGTGTGTGCCTCTGAGGCCGAGCGACTCCGGGCCTCTCCCACAGCAGGATGCTGCTGTCTCTTTTTAAAATGAAGACACTTGGGATATTTTCTACGTGAGCACAGGAAATATCAAAGTAATTGAGGTTCACATCTCTTGAGGGGAAGGAAGTGTTCAAAAGCATGGAGCTGTTGCACTGAATAAATACTTAACCTACAGAAAGCAACAGGTAACCGGGGGGCCTCCCCCCCCCCCATTCTTCCTACTCAGCCCCCAGTGTGCTCCTCTTTACCTTTTGTGGTTGCTTTTACCCCCAAAGTACAGGGTGAGGAAAGCAACATCCGAAGGTTTATTCGGGCAAGTTCCAGCCTTTCGGAGCTGACAAGGCCCCTGGCAGCGGGAGCGGCGAGAATCTACCTCCAGGAGACCACGCTTGCGTCTGGAGCGCCAATGGCTCCATTGCCAAACTTTCTCGGCTGAAAAAAGTTTTCTTCTTCCAGTAAAAGAAACTCAGAGACTACACAGTGGATCATGTTGCCAAAAGGAACCTTCCAGGCTGTTTACTCCACACGGATGGCTTCCTGGAGGACTCCGGGCCTGGGGCAGGGCCGCATGCTCCCTAGATTTGCAAAGATGGGCTCAGTGAGGAGGCCACGGGAGCATCAGGAGTGCCCCAGGCTCCTGGACAATAGGAGGCCATACCCGGTGTCGCCCTCCCCCCACCCCACTTTTGCATAGTTCTGGGTTCTCAGATTAAAAACAAAAGCCCACCAGCACAACTATTCCCCTACTGGGCTCTCTTTTTAATAAAAGGACAGTATAACAACATTAAACAACCATTTTGATTTTTAATCTGCAAATCATAACACGATTACGGGCAAGGTACAGTTTTGTAAGATAATGAGATCCCCGTCCCCAGAGGCATGCAAGCAGATACCAGGTCTACAGTGGATAGGGAAATTTTCCTTTATTTCCTTTTTGTCTCCGGGAGGGGATGTAACTGAATGAGATGTCAGACCCTCGGAACGCTGAGGCCACTTTCACTTCTGTCTATTGCATTTGTAAACATCAACAGCTCAGCTCCAAGCTCTCAC
>PVJC01023393.1:0-26421 GCA_004026665.1 Murina feae | reverse complement strand
ATAAATTAATCCTAAATAAATTATAACCTTGCAGAATGATCATCTTGTTTTCCCCTTTCAATTATATGATATAGTCCATACTTTTCACTAAATATAGTTATTAATAGTATCAGAATATGAGGATGGAGGACACACAATGCAATACACAGACAATGTATCACAGAACTGTATATTTGAAACCTATATAATCTTATCAGCCAATGTCACCCCAACAAATTTAATTTAAAAAAATAAATTGAGCAAGTGAACTTCAAGTTCATCCTACTCAATAATAAGAATGAGTGATCACAAAGAATTTGAGATCTTCCAACATAAAACAAACAAACAAAAGAATATGTGGATGCAATTGTCTGTACAGCTGAGGAGGAGGTGCATACTCAGGTTTAGGTATACAGATGCCTACTGAAGCCCAAAGACATGATTGGGTTTCTATCAGAAATAATCCTACCTTGTTATTATTCTATAAATGTCTAAATTAGGTTGGCATAAGTACATACAAAAAAACATTCATTTTTATTTATGTGTCTTGAATATACTTTGATAAATATATAATATAAACACATTTTAAGAGTTTAATGAGTTTTATAATGCTATTCCTAGATAAACATTTTTTAAGAAAAAATGATTATTTTTTGATTTATTCAAATTAGCTAGAGGGTCCAAAACATAATAGAGTAAATAATGAATGCAAATTTTAAAAGTCTACAATATTGCATTCCTTCAGCCCTAGATTTATTAGAATATGAGTACGTTAGAACATAGATAAGTAATAGCTTTCTACATGGATCTTGATCATGCTAGTAGAGGGACTGCTTGGATGTGAACCAGTAAAGCCTTAGTAGACAATGCTTTACAAAGGCCAAAAGCCAGCTGGGCATATAATTGTATAGACCCTTTCTTTGGGTATTGCTGGCATCCCATGCCTTTCAATGATCCATCACCAGATAATGGGGAGCCAAGAACCTTGACCCACTTCAGAAAATACTTCCCACTGGCAATATTTTTAATCTTTTTTTCTTTATTGATTAAGATATTATATATGTGACCTTATCCCCCCATTGCCACCCCATCACCCCACTCATGTACTCACTCCCTTGGTGTCTGTGTCCATTGGTTAGGCCTATATGCATGCATCTCTCCATCTTACCCCCACCCTCCCCTACCTTCCCTCTGAGGTTTGTTGGTCTGATCGATGCCTCTCTGTCTCTGGATGTGTTTTTGTTCATCAGTTTATGTTGTTCATTATATTCCACTAATGAGTGAGATCATGTGATATTTATCTTTCTCTGACTGGCTTATTTCACTTAGCATAATGCTCTCCAGGTCCATCCATGCTGTTGTAAATGGTAAGCATTCCTTCTTTTTTACCGCAGCGTAGTATTCTATTGTGTAGATGTACCACAGTTTTTTAATCCAGTCATCTGCTGATGGGCACTTAGGTTGTTTCCAAATTTTAGCTATAGTGAATTGTGCTGCTATGAACATAGGGGTGCATATATCCTTTCTGATTGGTGTTTCTGGTTTCTTGGGATATATTCCTAGAAGTGGGATCACTGGGTCAAATGGGAGTTCCATTTTTAGTTTTTTGAGGAAACTTCATACTGTTCTCCACAGTGGCTGCACCAGTCTGCATTCCCATCAGCACTGCACGAGGGTTCCTTTTTCTCTGCATCCTCTCCAGCACTTGTCATTTGTTGATTTGTTGATGATAGCCATTCTGACAGGTGTGAGATGGCACTGCATTGTCATTTTGATTTGCATATCTCAGATGATTAGTGATTTTGAGCATGTTTTCATATGTCTCTTGGCCTTTCTTCTGTCTTCTTTTGAAAAGTATCTATTTAGGTCCGTTGCCCATTTTTTGATTGGGTTGTTTATCTTCCTTTTGTTAAGTTGTATGAAGAAACAGGGATCCCATCCAGTTCTGAGGTCACCAGACCTGATTAAATAATCACCCTTTGATTTTTGTGACTTTGTGGCTCAACTAAAAAATAAATAAAACGTAGCCTGGAGACCCAGCCTGGTGTGAGAGTGGTTCCTGCCTGCAGTTGGACTGCCTTATGATGCATTAAGGGATTATGTTGTGGCTGTGTATAATCACTATTTGTGTTTGTGTATGGAAGATGAACCATTACACCAGTGGTTCTCGACCTTCTGGTCCTTTAAATACAATTACTCATGTTGTGACCCAACCATAAAATTATTTTCATTGCTACTTCATAACTGTAATGTTGCTACTGTTATGAATCGTAATGTAAATATCTGATATGCAGGATGGTCTTAGGCGACCCCTGTGAAAGGGTCGTTCGGCCACCAAAGAGGTCATGACCCACAGGTTGAGAACCGCTGCATTACACTGAAGGGAAACAGAAGCCCAGGTAGAAAGTTTAATGAGAACCTTCACTCCATCGTTTCCCTTGGAGCTATGGCAAATTTGTGAATTCAAAAGGAAGTGGGAGCCCTTAGATATAATCTATGTCAAGATTAGTTGGAACAAATGACAGGTTGTTAGTGGGAAAATAGAAACAATCAATAAATCTTTTGTTCTTGATTTATTGATTCAGAATATGTTTTCTTTCTAAACAATTGGGTTTATAATCAGAATCTTCCTATTAGCCAAATTAGTCATATCTCTTTGTTTCGGGCTTGCTTCTGTTATACCAGATAAAAATATTTGTATAAGGAACAAATACCACTTTTATGACAATGTAACAGGGAACCAAATTTGACTTGATAATAATACACTTAAAAAACGCTTTAAGTCCGAAGTTTAAACTCAGTTAATACATCTTAGAAAATGCCTATTCTTCAATGAATGAATGTAAAACTAGTAAATAGTGAGATTCACTCTGTAAAGTATATTCTTTACTATAAACCATGTAGCACCATAATAAGTTTATACCTACCTTCCTCATAATCTGGCTAAGAATCTTCCAGAAACATGTAAACTCTGTTGCCATCTATTAACACATTACTTGAGACCAGTGAAAGTGCACTTCCTTCACTAATCTGCCAACTAGTTTGCTTGCCCTCTGTTCAGTGGGGTGAAGAGGAGTTATTAGTAGTAAACTCCCTCGCATTCCATGGTATTTTAAATGACCTTCACTTCACACACACACACACACACACACACACGGGCTAGATGAAAAATGCTTCCCTTAGGTTACTCCTTTACATATCTGTTGCTCAAATATTTTTCTGCCTACTTGGTTTCGTATCCAAAGAAGGAAGATACTCGTGACGAGATCTGACAAATCTATCACTGAGAAATCAAAGAGAACTAGTGTCAAAGAAGATGTTTGTGACTGGCAGGGGTATTATTTAAAATTCAGTGATATGAACACCAACAGCACAGGAGTCTCTGAGCATTACTTTTATTTGTTACTCCTAGGAGATGTGGTGAAACTCAGGGAAGTTAAGCTTTCTACAGAAACCGCAGCCATGGAGCAAAATGATGTGTATGTGTTAACTTGCCAAGTTGAGGAGAGAAGTGAGCAATTTAAACTTAGCCCTGATTAGCTAAATTTTACTACAAATTATTTCATTCAAAGAAGAATTCTAGGGGGAAATAAAAGTGTATAAGTCTTTACAGCATTAGCTAGGAAGTCATTTGTTAAATATGTGAAGAAACTTCTGAACACTGTAGTAATATATTCACTCACTGCCTCCCCGTAACCAAAATTTTTCTCCACTCTGAATAGCAGGACCAGGTTTATTTGCATGTGGCTGGGGTCCTTTTTAAAATTTTTCCTTAAAGAAAATAAGGTCATCATGGTTTGGGAAATGGTGGGCAAAAAGACCTCCCCCCTCAGTGTTTATGGTGTTACCTTCTGGTGGAAACTTGTAACTTGTGTGACACATTCACTCTAGGTTAGGGACATGGAATAAAGATGCAGTTACAGATCCCACTCAGAGCAGAGGCAATTATTTTGATGACAGGATCTCATTTATTCTCAAAGATATATCAGAACCCAAATTAACATGTTAGATACTTAAACTGACACCTGGAAAAACAAAGTTTATTCCCAGCGTGTCAAGTAGACATTTGCCTCTGACAAGTTCATAAAATGCATTTGTTGTTGTTGTTTGTGTTGTTTCCAGCAACTTACTCAGACACCTGAAATTTCCCTATTGTTTCAAAATGCCTTTAACTTTGAAGTGTACGAGAGACATTTGGAAATTGCAAGGTCTGACATGCTTGATCTTGCGGGATGATTCTAAAAATAGCCACGATGCCTTTGAATCCTGTTTGCTGTAACTGATGCCTTTGTTGTAGGTTAGAACCCTGTTACCTTTGGTATCACATTTAGGAAATTGTTGTTTAACAGCACCATAGTCATTTCACAAAGGCAATATCTTTCCAGAATTGCCTCCTTTTCCCACCTTTAAAGGATGAACTGATATAAGAATGTTTTTCGATTGCATCTGTCTTTAAAAAGTTAGATGGCTATAGGAAACAGGGGAAAATGTATTTGAAATTATTCTGAATTAGTTGGATTCTCCTGGAGGTACCTTGTGCCATGGACAGGCAGTCCAGCAGCTCTGAGGACGTGGGCCAGCGCTGTTAGGGCCCAAGAGGCCTCTGAGCGCTGAGACCTCGCAGCTATAGCCGCAGCCTGCAGAGATCCTGAAGAATGCAGGATGTGCTGTGCTGCGGAAATAAGCCTGGAGCCAAGCCCAGCTCCTCCTGGTGCTCCACTCTCCTCCAAGGCTAGGGAAGAAGAGTCTTTTGCTAAATTTCCTACATCTCGGTCCCTTATATATATCTTTTTGTTTTGAATTTTCATCTTTTAAAAATGTAGGATTTGGCCAAGTAGCTCAATTGGTTTAGAGTGTAGTCCTGATATGCCAAGATTGTGGGTTCAATCCCCAGTCAGGGCACATACAGGAGTCAAACAATGAATACCTCAATGTATGAGACAACAGACCAGAGTCTCTCTCTCTCTCTCTCTCCCTCCCTCCCTCCCTCCCTCACCTATTTCCTCTCTAAAATAAATTAATAAATTAAAGAAAGAAATATTCTCTCTCTTTCCTTTTTCCTCTCTAAAATAAATTAATAAAAATTCATTACATGGTGTCTGTTTTTCTCATTTGTAATCAAACATCCCCCACCCTTAACAGGAACAGAACTATTCTGTCTCTATAGTTTCATCATTTCCAGAATAGCATATGAATGGAATCATACAATGTCTAACTTCTTTTGATTAGTATAATGCAGTTGATATTCTCCAAATGCATTATAAGTTTTATATGTGTAGATAGATAGATAGATAGATAGATAGATAGATAGATAGATAGATAGATAGATATTCTTGCATATATCAATAGTTCATTCCTTTTTACTGCTGAGTATTAGTTCATTATAATGACAGACAACAATTTGTTTATTTCTCAGCTGAGGGATATTGGGTTGTTGCCAAATTTCAGTAAATATGAACAACACATTCAGGGTTTATTTCATCTGAAATGGCTAGGAGTGGGATTTCTGGGTACTATGGTAAGTGTATGTTTAACTTTGGCACAAACTGCCGAACTGTTTTCCGGAGTAGCTGTACCATTGGCGTGAACGCTCCAGTCAGTCTACATCCTCCTTGGCATTTGGTATTGTCAGCTGTTTCGTTCACGCATTCGTTTTATTTAGCTTTTATTTTAGCTATTCTAATAGGGACAGACTGATATCTTGTTTTGGGTTTAATTTGCATTTCCCTGAAGACGAATGAGAATTGGGTATTTGTTCATGTACTTGTTTCCCAATTATATGTCCTCTTTGGCAATTTGTCCATTCAAATCTTCTGTTCATTTTTTTTAATTGGGTTGTTTGTTGTTGAGTTTTTGAGTTCTTTCGACATTCTGGATGCAAGTTATTTGTCGGATATGTGGTTGAGAGATCTTTTCTCCCAGTATGTGGCTGGTCTTCTCCTTCTCTTGGCGTCTTTCTCGGAGCAAAATTTCCGTCTTGATAAAGTCAAAATTATCAACTATTTTCTTTCATGGATTAAGTTATTTGAAGCTAAATCTAAGAAATCTTTTCCTAACCCAAGGTCACAAAGATTTTCTCTAAAAGGTTTATAGTTTTTTGTATTGGCGCTCCTTTTAATGGGGTCGTTGAGTACCCTGCGAATTCTGAGTACTATAAATGGACATAGAAAATTTAAGATCTCAGATAAATTTTTAAATGCCCACTTAGAGTTTTAGCTCTTTGAGGTCAAAGGCTACATCTCACAATGATATCACTATGCCTCCCTCAGGCCCCATTCTTGTTAGCAGCTAAGCGTTCAATAAGCACTTATTAAGAATTGATAACTCCTCTCAGAAAAGGGAACTTATTACTTCGGCATTGTGTAGTACAGTAGCATGGGCTTTGTAGTCAGCTGCGGGTGGGCATTGTACTTAAATTCTTTGGATAGAGCTTCCTGACTTAAAAATATGGACTAACAATACCTTCTGAGATTGTTGTGAGGACTAAGTGTGTAATGTGAGAAACGTGTTCGTGGTGCCTGACGCGTATTGAAGCTCTGTGAACAGTTGTTGTTGTTTTTTCATCTTTTTCTTTTTCTATGCAGTCCTCAATATGCATGTGTTTAACAGTCAACAGGCTCTGGTTCTGAGGAAGCCTCTATCATGCTGGGAATCAATATATCCCATATCCTATGTGTGAACGAATTCTTTCTTGTATACGTGAATTTTTAATAAAGACAACTAACATGGTTCCACGTGGCTATTTTCAACAGGTTCTCTTCCTGGAACTGCTCTTCTGCACACAGTAGAGCAGAGGGGATGAAATGGGATCAGGCGTAGGAAAACCCTGGAGTGGAGTGTTCATGGTGATGCGCATGGCAGAATTCCCTCGCACAGGTTGGAATTTGACCTGGCAGTGTTCATCAGAACCTGGCAATTGATAAGCTGAATATTAATTAAATGCAAACTGGAGGAAAATGGTGCTGCTCAGAATCTGCTTACCAGATCATTACCAGTACCTTATCAAATGTAAGCTATGCTGTATTTTATTACTGTCTCAAATTTGTATGGAAGTCAAAGGATTTTTCTATTTAGAATAGCTCGTTCATGACTGACCGAGGGAACCAAAAAAGCTGGCAGAGTTTCTAGTCCCAGATATTAGGTTGGTTGGTAAAGTGGTTAATCATATTGCCTGATTGACAAGCTACAAGGTGAAGCCCAAAATTAGTTTGGAAGCACTAACAAATGGTGCTCTTCAAATTGTTTATTTTTGAGTAATGACCTAAAATAAAAAATTTTATTATATTCTTTCTTTTTTTAATATTTTTATTGATTTCAGAGAGAAAGGAAGAGTGAGAGAGTTAGAAACATCAATGATGAGAGAGAATCATTGATTATCTGCCTCCTGCATACCCCCTAGTGGGAATCGACTCTGCAACCCAGGCATGTGCCCTTGACCAGAATCGAACCCTGGATCCTTCAGTTCATAGGCCAACATTCTGTTCACTGAGCCAAACAGCCTAGGGCTGATTATATTCTTTCTAATAATAGTGCTGTTAATTAAGCACTTGCTCAGTGCCAGACAGTGTCATTGAGGCTTTCTGTACATTATCTAATTTAATTCTCATAACAACCCTGTGATGTGGGGAGTTTATCCTCCTCATTTTATGAACAAGGAAACTTCAGATTTAGGTTAAATATCTGCTCCCAGGTCACACTTCTTACTTATCAATGCCTAAATCAGAATTCGAACTCAAGTCTGTGTAATTGTAAGTAAGGCCCTGATTTTAACTGTTATAAATTACTTCCTCAACTTGTAGAGCATTTAGAAATGCTCTAAAACATGCAGGCTCAGTGAACAGTAATATTCCTATCTTTTAAATATGCAGAACAGAGCCTTTTGATTAGGTGTATATATCTTTCAATTTGCAATTAAAAAAGTAAAGGTCACTCTTATGTGTACTTTTTAATCTCTTAAACATTTTAGCATTTTAGAATGCATAACATACAAAGTATGTTACTCTTCTCAAGCTCATCTAAATGTATGCAGTGATACTGATTAAACTTTACTGATAACTCTCAAGAGGTAATTTTCATTTAACAGAGCTATCTAAATGCTTCCTAATTCCCTAAATGCAGAATTTCCCAGCCAAAAGGAAACATTTCCTTAACCCCTTAGGCAGGGAAGATCTGGGAGCTTCTAATATCACTTTTATAAAAAATTTCTATCAGCTTCTTAGGGAGAGGGATATATTCTATTTACCATGGCACAGTACATTACTTTGAGGAGAGAATAAATGTTTATTAGGTTGTTGAATGAATGAATGAATGAATGTCAGTAAATTTCAATTTAATAAACGTTTTAGGATGGCTGAATTAATTAATTAATTCATTTATTTACAAATTTTAGCTCATAGAGATAACTTTTCCCACTTAGAATGGTTTTAGAACTAGATAATTTAGTAGAAACTTTTAATATGAAGGTATAAACACAACTGTATTTTATATATTTTTAATATTTTTTAAGGAAAATAGTATCAGGTTTACTTTTCCTTAACATTTCATGATATTAAATTTACATTTTCATGATATTAAATTTACAGCTCATGGATATGTCTTCATGACTGATACTTTTTTTATTTTTTTTATTTTAAATCTTTATTGTTCATATTATTACAGTTGTTCCTCTTTTTCCCCCCATAGCTCCCCTCCTCCCAGTTCCCACCCTACTCTCTGCCCTTACCCGCCCCCCACTGTCCTCATCCATAAGTGTACAATTTTTGTCCAGTCTCTTCCTGTACCCCCAACACCCCGTTACCCCTAAGAATTGTCAGTCCACTCCCTTTCTATGCTCCTGATTCTATTCTATTCACCAGTTTATTCTGTTCATCAGTTTTTTTATTCACTTGATTTTTAGGTTCACTTGTTGATAGATATGTATTTGTTGTTCATGATTTTTATCTTTACTTTTTCTTCTTCTTCCTCTTCTCAAAGGATACCTTTCAGCATTTCATATAATACTGGTTGGGTGGTGATGAACTCCTTTAGCTTTTTTTTTTTTTGTCTGTGAAGCCCTTTTCCGACCCTCAATTCTGAATGATAGTTTTGCTGGGTAAAGTAATCTTGGTTGTAGGTTCTTGCTATTCATCACTTTGAATATTTCTTGCCACTTGCTTCTGGCCTGCAATGTTTCTGTTGAGAAATCAGCTGATAGTCATATGGGTGCCCCCTTGTAGGTAACTAACTGCTTTTCTCTTGCTGCTTTTAGGATTCTCTTCTTGTCTTTTGCTCTTGGCATGTAAATTATGATGTGTCTTGGTGTGGTTCTCCTTGGGTTCCTTTATTTTGGGGTTCTCTGTGCTTCCTGGACTTGTAAGTCTATTTCTTTCACCAGGTAGGGGAAGTTTTCTGTCATTATTTCTTCAAATAGGTTTTCAATATCTTGCTCCCTCTCTTCTTCCGGCACCCCTATAATTCTGATGTTGATATGCTTGAAATTGTCCCAGAGGATCCTTAGACTATCTTCATATTTTTGGATTCTTTTTTCTTTTTTCTTTTCCAGTTGGGTGTTCTTTGCTTCTTCACATTTCAAATCTTTGACTTGATTCTTGCAATCCTCTAGTCTGCTGTTGGATTTCTGTATATTATTCTTTATTTCAGTCAGTGTATGCTTAATTTCTAGCTGGTCCTTTTTCATATCCTCGAAGGTCTCACTAAATTTATCGGTGGTCTCTAGAAAATTCTTGAAAAACCTTATAACCGTGGTTTTGAACTCTATATCCAGTCATTTGCTTTCCTCCATTTCTGTCATTTGTGACCTGTTTCTTTGTCTCCACATTTGGGCTGCTTCCCTGCATTGGTAGAGTGGCTTTCTGTGCTAGGTGTCCTATAGGGCCCAGTGGCTCAGCCTCCCCAATTACCTGAGGTGGACACTCTTGGTGCACCCCTTTGTAGGCTTTGTGCACAGTCTTGTTGTAGCTAAGCCTTGATTGTTGTTGGTATCACTGGGAGGAATTGACCTCCAGGCCACTTGGCTGTGAGAATAAGCTGTGTCTGTGGTGGGAGAACTTCTATGCTGGAGACACCCTTATGGGACAAGACTTGCTTCAGTGGGGCTTTTGTGCTCACTGAGTCTGCCACCTGAGTGTGTTCCTTATGGATCTGAGGAGTTGTAATCTTGGGGGTCCTGCTCTGACCACTGAGTACACTGGCTCTTGGATCTCTAAGGAGGTGCTATTTTAGCTTCTGCCAGAGGCTACCCAGCCTTTTATATGCAAAAACCTCTGAGCAGCTTGGGTAGGGCAGGATCTCAGGGAATCAACAAGGCAGAGCAAACAGCTATGGCTGATTCTCAGCCCTGCCCTAAGAGGCACTGGGTCTCAGTGTCCCTCGACACCGCTGAGAGAAAGCCACTCTGGAGTTCCTCCTGGTGCCAGACAGTCCAGTTTCTCCCCGTATGAGTCCGGATCCCCAGAAACTCACCCAGAACTGGAGTTCAGAGCCCTTGGGAGCTTGTGACTCCCTCGGTTTGAAAAAGACAACCATGTCCTCAGTTGCCAGCCCTTTCCACGAGCCCTTTCCATGTGTGCCTCTGTACCTCTGCACTTTACTTCTGCACCTCCTCTGAGTCTCAGTCTCTTTCTAGTTGTAGAATTTCCACTCAGCCAGCCTTCCTGTGGGTCTGGGTGGTGTCCGTTTTTTCTTTTAGTTGTGGTTTTGAAATGGTTGTGTGAGGCAGCAATTTCAGGTGTTTACCTATGTCGCCATCTTGGTTTTTGATGACTGGTACTTTTAATGGTTTATTATATAAACTAAATCACCCCTACAAAGAACTGCATAAAAATGCCTGAAATAATGGAAGTCAAACGCAGTAGACAAAATTGAGATTTGGGGCCTTGAATAAGCCTCATCAGACCCTTCAATTCTACCCAGCCCTCCCCAAATTAAAGTTACAAAAATCAGTGAGCTCATAATCCCAGGCTCCCCTTTGGGAGATTCCTTGGTCCACATAGGCTGCTCATCTACGATACTTCAGTGTTTCTGCAAAGAATTCCAAAGGCAGTGGCAGCCACATCCAGTCACATGTATTTTTGATCTCTTTTCTGCTTACTTGTTAGCATGTTCCAAAGTAAAACAACACAGGAGCGACCATAACCAAGTCCCAGTGGTCACTCATTCTTGCCAGTTTACTAATCTGGAGGAGCCTTCTTCTTCTGACCTAGAGGAAGTCAGCCCCACACCCAGATGTATTGGTGATGATCTACTTGAAAGGTTAAATTGATAACTAGCTATTTTAAGTGCTCAGTTTGAAGATCTATGCCTTAGATATTCCAATTGAAAAAGACAATTTTTTATGCCTAAACTTACAGAACTTTTTTTCATACCCTAACATTCACTTTATTTGTTGACCCATCGTGTGGCTGTTAAGAGGTGAAAATGCAATCACTTAGAAAGTAATTTCTATTTGATTCAAAGTCCCATGTTGCAATAACCCAAGTATGTGACCCACTATGTTCAAATTCTATAATCATCATCATTTGGATATTTACTGTTAGTCAGCGTTAGAATAAATATGGATTAAAGAGTCGAAGTCCCCTACCTCTCTTATAACTTTGCCCATAAGCACCATATCAAGATGAGAATATTACCAAAAACGTGTAAGGTTTTCCTTGCCTTTGTCATTCTAAGAGGTTTTTAATCTTTCAGTGTGAACCTGAAGAAACCATAATCCTTGGATATTTGCTTCTGTAGCTTTCATGTGTTTATTCTTAAAATTTGAATTTAAGCTAATGAACTGGGTGTTCTTAATTTCATTAATACACTTATTAAAAAATCAAATTCACTAATAATCAAAGAAATGCAAATTAAAGTAGCAATAGGACATTATCATTTGCTTCTTAGAACAAAAGCACTAATTTTAAATAATAATGTTTAACGCTGATGAGGTTACTTTAAATAATTATTTATTCTCATATGCAACTTGGAGTAGTATATTTAACCTTCCTGGAAAACCTTAGAGCAGCAGTTCTCAGTCTTTGGAAGTCAAATGACCCTTTCACAGGTGTCGCCTAAATACATCCTGCATATCAGATATTTACATTATGATTCATAACAGTAGCAACATTACAGTTATGAAGTAGCAATGAAAATAATTTTATGGTTGGGGGTCACCACAACATGAGGAACTGTATTAAAGAGTCACGGCATTAGGAAGGTTAAGAACCACTGCTCTAGAGCCTTCCTGCCTTTTAACCCAATAATCTGAGCTTTAAACTCTATAAGAAGAAAGATAGATGCCAACAAAATATTTGGGATTAGGAAAATTCTTTACACTGTTGTTTGAGACAAAGAATTTAAGCTAGTTAAATGTTCACAATATGAAGTTAGTTAAATTATAGTAACACACAAGTGATGGTATTTTTTTTTTATTCAGGAAAAGGTGCATTTACAGAAATAGTAAAATGCTCATGAAGTGTTATAAAAATACAAACTGTAAAGAGTATAATTCCAATTTATTTTTGAAAGTGTACACAGAGAGAGGGGAAGAGAAAAGGGAGGGAGGGAGAGGTGGTATGTGCATCTGCGTATGGATGTCAGACTCCAAGGAAAACCACCCAGAACAGTAGTAGTGGTTATCCCTGGGCTAGAGATGTTGTCTGTTCTTTCTTATGCTTTTCTACCACTTCAGGATTCCTGCAATAAACTTGTAACACATCATAATTAGAAAATAATTATTTTTATTTAGCTCATGAAGCCCACCTTGGAAATTAACATGGTAAAGAAGAGAAACCTTGGCCTTGGAATTAGAACACCCCTGTCCACATCTCAGTTCTGCCACTGAGTTTTTGAACATGGGAAAATCATTTCACCTTCCTCAACCTGTCTCCTCCTCTCTGTATGAAAGACAGAACTGATGACACAAGGTTTTCTGAGCAGTAAATTAGAGAACACCGGGGAATGAGCTGACCTGTCATAGGTAGCCCACAAGTGTAGTTGAAATTGGATGCAGAGCCTGAGTGTGGATTAACCAACAGTGTGCCAGGCCAAGAACTCCACTGTCATTGTTTCCCTGTATCTGATATACTTCTTGAGGAATATGCATTTATTTTCTTTTCCAGGTCTATTAAATGAGAACATTATATAATTTGAATTTCTGCTCTTTAAACATCTGAGAGACTATAGTTAAAAATATTAGTTTGATCATAAGTGCAGTGGGAAGAACATTTAAAAAAACTTTCTGAATTATTTCTACATTTGTGTACCTGGAATTTGGTCTTAAAACAAAACCAAAAAAAACAAAAACACAACAGCCTCCCAGTTAAAGTCCCATCTTCCGATTTTGGTCTTCACCTGTGTATCTTACATCTCTGTGTATGCACTGACTGAGGCTTTTTCTTTGTTTGTTGAAAGTCAGGGAAAGATCTACAAACACTGAGTGAAAGTAACTTCCTAATGCCTATTGGAGAGATGAGTAAGAGACCATTAAAATCATTTAATTTTTCTGAGTATCAGGCATATATCAGATTTAACTTGGAACTAAAATATACAGTTCCTTTTTTTTAATTTTTTAAAATATATTTTATTGATTTTTACAGAGAGGAAGGGAGAGGGATAGAGAGTTAGAAACATCAGTGAGAGAGAAACATCGATCACTGCACACCCCCTACTGGGGATGCACCAGCAACCAAGGTACACACCCTTGAATGGAATGGAACCTGTGAGCTTGAGTCTGCAGGCGGGCACTCCATCCACTGAGCCAAACTGGTCAGGGCATACAGTTCCATTTTTTTAATAGAGTTTACAGAAAACAGTTTATAATAGAGTTTTTATAATAACAAATATATATAAAAAATAAACAAGCCACCTATGTAATATGGAAATACTTGATAACATTTATCAGTCACGAAGTATGAATGATCATGATGAATCATCATATCTTCCCAAAAATGATTTTCTATTTAAAAAACAAGCAAACACACCCTGCTATGGTGTTGTTATATCCTTCCTCCAAAGGAAGACTTTGACAATCCCTGAACAATAAACACTATAATTTCTTAACTACAAACAATGTGACATATCATTATCTTGATGTCTATACAGTTTATTATCATTAATTACCAGGTACATTTCATATCACTGAGTAGATATATTCCAGTGTATCCATATACCTACAACAGGGACGGTTATGCCCTCTGGAGACACTTGGCAATGTTTGTCACAACTGTCCAGAGGGCAAGATGGTACTGATTCTAGTAGGTAAAGGCAAAGGTACTGCTAAGTATCATACAATGCATAAGTCGGTCCCCACAACAGAATTGTCTGTCCCAAAGTATCAATAGTTCCAAGGCTGAAAAACACTCACCTTGAACAGGAATGAATTTAGGGAGGATCTGTGACATATTCATTCATTCAATCCACACATATTGAATACCAATGCAAGGTATGACAGCTAGACAGTTAGTAGATGAACATTTGCAGTTGAATGATAAAACTGCAAACAGTTATTTCTCTTTAACACTGGATCAGTTCACTGTTTCACTTGCTTTTTCTCTGTGTTCTACTTTATTTCTCTCTACTGTCACCTCTGTATTTTATTTTCTCCTAGTTCTTCCCCTACTTCTGCCTTTCATCAGCTCCTCCAAGTCCACTATTTTTTGTTCCCCGACTACCCATTCTACCTTTTCTCACCTGTACGTTTTATCTTCCTATCCTGTGTTTGTTTAGTTTTGTTTTGCTTGTTTGTTTATTTATTTTTTGCCTGTAAGTGTTTAAATATTCCCTTTCAATGCACAAACTGTGTAGAAACACAGAACTAAATTTTATTTGTACGGACACCAGAGGAGACTGTATGCCTCTTCCATCAGCACGTGAAATAGAGACCAACAACTATTTTAATATTTTGTTTGTTCTCTCCTTGTCTCAAGATTTTGAGAAAACTATGGATTTATAAGTAACTTATGTCCTTATATGTTCTTTCCATACATAGAATCTAGTGTTTTCTTTTAGACCACACTTTCACAAGAAAAAGAAAACTGATAAAACAGTATCAACCTGCACAAATGGGTGTATGTAGCCAATCCTTTGGTGTGAAATTCTGTAGGAACTGATAAAAATGTCAAAGCAAATCATTTTTCTCTAGCCTGTCCCATTCCACTGGATGGAGGGATGGGCCCAGTCAGAGCAGTTCTCTGGCACCTTCTTAGAAAGACAGGATACATAGGCTGATTCTTACAACCATCTTCTGTTTACCTCCTGATGAGATACCTGTCAATTAACAGTGACATCGACTGTAAAGTTTGTGGTCACAGAATTGGGAGATTGTGGTCACAGAATTGAGAGGAGGCTAAATCTATGCAGGGGTACTATCACCTGAAAGTCCAGACAAGCATTATGGGGGTTTACCAAGCAGAAATGCAACTTTCTTTCACTCACACTTTTCATCCACTCGTTGAATGTTACTATATGCCAGATATGAGTGAAAAATCTGGATAGCATGTCCAGGTTATTATTTTCCTCTCTGGCAACACATTTTTTCAGGCTTTTTAAACAAGCCAGGTAGCAGAAGAAAGACATTGAGAGCCACGTGGAATTGCTTGTCATGTGTAGATAACTGAATTTAACGATCTGCGTGATGGGAAGGGAATGGCGGACTCATTGGGAAGGTAGTGCAAATGTTTCAGGCTGGTAAGTATTTTAAGAGCAAGTTTTCTTTCAGTTACCTGCTGTGAAAGCTGCATTTTTTGTTGGTGTGGAAAGGCTCTGACATGCATCATGCATGATGATTTACTGTTTTTCTGATGCAGTTAGCCCTGATCAATAAGCATTTTTTTTTATTATTTGGTATTTACTGATCATAGCTACTTCACTGAGAATGGCTGTTGAAATGCAAACCTTCTGGTATGCATGCTTTGAGGGGCTATTACTGCCTCTCAGTAATGTATAGGGACTAGTCATTTCATGTGTGAAGGAATTCTGTGGTTCATGCTTAGCAGGCAGGGCCAATTCTGAATGTTTATAAAAACAACTATCAAGAAAACAGTGAGAACTGGAGCATCACATATTGCATTATTCTCAGAGTGCCATTCAAACCTGCAACTGTTATTAATTTCAGAGTCATCATTGGATGATAGAGTTCTGCCCATCTGTTCAGAGAATTGTGGACAGCTATTAAAAGACTTACCACATAAGTATTAGTAGTTCTTTACACTTCACTATCCTAAAAACATTACACATTTTAAAGGTTTAAATCAAAATGTCAATGTGAACATTAGGAAAGGTATTTGTTTGCTAACTGCCAAGGTATATCTCACTGCATGGATCAAAAATTTCAGTCAAGTTTCAAGGAGACTCAAGAAAATAAAATACAAGAATTCATTTTTTTATCTTTTCTGCGTTAACTCCACCATATTCAAGGCAGTGGTTCAAGACAGTGGTTCAAGATTTCAAAGCAGTTTTTGCAAACACAGACTTTCTGTGATGAAGAGAATCTTTTTAAAAATATTTCTTTATTCTCTTTTGTTTTGAATAGGTTGACCCTCCTAACCCATTTCTCCCACCTCTCACTCCCCGCCTCTGGCCACCAAAAATTCTCTGTATCTATGAGTTAGAGCTTTTTTGTTTTGTTTTGTGTGGGGGTTTTTTTTCAGATTCCACATATAGGAGAGATCATACAGTATTTGTCTTTCTCTGTCTGGCTTATTTCACTTACATCATGCCCTCGAGGTCTATTCATGTTGTCATGAATGGCAAGAATTCATTCTTTTTTATGGATGAGCAGTATTTCTTTGTATATATATATACCAAATTTTCTTTATCCATTCATTCACCAGTGGACAGCTATGTTATTTCCGTATTTGAACTGTTGTAAATGCTGTGATGAATACGGGCATGCATACATCTTTTTAGTGGTTTTTTTTTTTTTTTTATTTCTCTAGATAAATACCCAAATGTGGAGTTGCTGAATCATATGGTGATTTTTAATGTTTTTCAGGAACCTTCATACTATTTTCCATAGTGTCTGTCCCAATTTACATGCCTAAAGACAGAATCGTTTGTGAAACCTTCCTTTAAAAGGGAGAAAAATTTATCTTATCTACCAAAGCCTTTTTGGAAAGCTATGTTTATATGGTCATGAAATTATCTTAACAGTAAGAATAAAGAGAATAATAAGACTGTATTAAGGAAATGGGCATTTTAGAGTAAATATAGGACAGCTTCTGAGTGTGTGATTCATTTGATTGCTGGAGATTCCTTCCACATACGTGGGCACAGAGTCTAGTGGGATGTCTAACTTATGGTGGTTGACAGAGAACAAGAAAGCAGGCTGCCTGCTGCAGTTTTATACTCATGGGGGCACAAGGTAGACAAATTTACTACTTCTGCCTTCTGGTATGCCCCCAGTCTCATACCAAACAAGTGAAGTTTGAAAGAAAAGGAAAAGAGATTAGAAAAAATAAGGAAGATACAGAAATGTAATACTTCTTTCAATGAGATTTAATCATTGAACTCAGCAGGAATACATACTAGTAGAGGAAAAATATGCAGCATTTGTGGCCCACAGGAGGACAGTTTTCTATTTATCTTCATGTCAGCTGCAACTGATGATTGTGAGGGAGAAGCTGGTGCAATCTGAGGGTCCATGCAATTGTTTTTTCTTTGAGCCAGGTGAGGTGCAGGTCCTTTCCCTTCCCACCTCCACCTGACACCTGACTCTGAGTCACACCTGACGCTTCCATCAGAAGAGCAGCAGTATTTTTCTGGAATCTGAAAGAAAAAAAAGTATGATCATTTTCCACACATGTTCTTACAGAGAAGCTAATTGGGAATTTATTTTCATATTGCAACAGAGTTGATGCCTTTAAAAGCAAATAATAAAGAAGAATAAAGTGACTAGTTAACATGGGATGGAGGGGAGAAGAAAGAAACTCTATGGTCCGGGCAACTCTAGGGAGGCAAGGAATAGAGGTCAAAGAGGCAGAGTGCCCTTCTATCCAATCTTGGTTTCAAATGCCAGCTCCTGCCGTCAGGTGAAATGGAAGTCAGCAAAGTTGCTGTGGTCATTAACTTCCTCTGTCTTGAGTAAAACACCCATCTCATTAGATTTAAAGGCAGTTTTTCCAAGTAATCTCTGGCAGAAGCCAGGGCTGGTGACTGCATAGAGCAGAAATAAGCATGACCATTTGCAATGGCAGTAGTGGGAGGTCTGGTCTGGGGAGGAACCGACAATGGTAGCTATAAGTGTGTATGAAAATCCATTACATAGGAATTTGAAGCTGGGAGTACTGGGAGAATTCCAGGCACCTTATCTAGCCTGTGTCCTTCTCAAACTCTGAACCATTGCTCCCTGGTTCTGTCCCTGGAATACTGAATTCCAGCAACGCAGCCAAAATGCACCAAGGACATGAGGCTGAGTGATTAGCACACATAGCAGCCCATCACTAGGCTGGCAGATTGGTGCCCAGCCACCAGGACACATGTGTGCCTCTGAGGAGTTTTGAGGGCACACTTGCTGCAGAAAATCTTTACAGCCCTATGACTTTTTAGAGATCTGTAGCCATGTCAGTTTCTATTTTCAATGACAGTGATTCATGGAGGTAAAAGAGAATAGAGATGCCAGGTGCCCTCTTTCATTGACAGTGGCCCTGCTACTCCCGTGTTATTTGTAGAGAGCACTCTGGCACTGCAGGAGATAAATAAATTGACATGACTTTTGAGATACTATCCCAACCTTGGAGAAATATCTAAAGAAAATAGCTTTTAAGCCTATTTGTACAAAGATATCTATAGCCACCTTGTAATAGCACATAGGTGGAAACAACCCAAAATACTTAACAATTAGGGAATGATTAAACAAACTTTGGAACTTTAATATGCTGATAAAATCTGTGGCGTTGAAAATGAGGAATATCTGGACCCAGTACATATTTAGTACATAAAGCTTAGGTAAAACAATGCTATAATTAAAGAGGAGCACACACAGTATTTCAAGCACAATACGATGCGATGTTAAGACAATGTGAAAACCACATCTGAACAAGGATAGCAATAGGAGAAGCCACCGTCTTCTATATAATGAATGCTCAGAGTGAATGAGAACTTTGTATTATTCTTATGCTAGCTTAAGGTTGGTTGTTTTTAACATAAAACTAGGAAGCATTTTAAAATACAGTGTTTAAAGATAGTATTTGTGACTATGGTGTAAAATGCATTGAAACCATCCACACACAGTAGTTTGCCCATCATTTGATGTGTACTTCTTGACTTGTACCCCAAGATGAACACAAATCAGTGACCCTGGAATGGTCTTCCCTAAAAGGAAGTGCTAACTCTGCTTTCAGTAATGGTCACAATTTGAATCAAGATATGTCAAGGTCAGGAATTGCACAGCTGCAGAATCAGGGGGAATCAGAGCCATGTGACCAGAACTGAATGGGAAGCACAAGTGAAGGTGGTGTGGGAAGATGGTCAGGATCATAGGAGTGAAGATCAAAGGGAGAGCAGCTAGGCCCACGGGCTGGAATAAGGAATTTCCTGAAAAGCAGTTCCCAGAAAGGCCTTGGTAACAAGTTAATCTTCTCAGAGGCAGCTTTTATTCTCCTTAGTCCTTGCTTTCAGATTTTAGACGCTATGACAATACAGGAGCCCCTTGGATGGGGCCCATCTTAGCTTTTCTGGAAAGAGTTCCTGTACCTTTTCAGTTATGCAGTTAAGTCATGTAAATTCACAGTTTGAAATAAACAATATAATTTTGAATGATGAACACCACAATGCCCTGGGCTAGGTCATATTATTAGAAATATTTCCTATTGCTGGAATAAATCAAGTAGTTAATTGGAACAAAAGACATAAAATCCTTGAATGTCATGCCTTGCTGAGCATTTAGCAGGATTGCTTGGATATAGAATTATTCACGTAAGGATTTCTTTGTTAATTTAGTAGCCAAACACCACATTCGTTTTTGCTGTAGGGCTCTCGGTTAGGAGGAGGCATCTGTCTTCATTCCGCTCACAGTTCATCAAATGAGAAGGCGAAAAGCCCTCTGTGAAGGTTGGCAAAGCTCGGTTCACCCTTAGGGCTTTCCTACAACCGCTTTTCTGATTTCGAATCAGTAAACTTTTTCCGACCATTCCAATCAGCAAGAGTCATTGATTCATGGGTGCTACATGGAAAGCAGTTCCCATTGCTCATTTCCCAGCATTCCCACCAGTCAGCTGTTCTGAATCACTGTCGCTATTAAATGAACACATATGCAAGTGGCAGGTCTGCCTCTCACTCGGTGCCTATGGGTTGACTTTGGCATCGCTAAAGATCTGCTGCGTCTAGATCATTCCTGTTAGTGCAAAATAGTGAAAAGAGGACAATTTTCAGGCGAGCAATGTGGGTTTTCGTTCCAACTTGGGTACATTGTTCACACACAGAATCTCGGGAACCTCACCTGTTAACCCAGGAGTAATAGCGTTAATTGCCTTCCGGGGTTGTTATGAAGATCAAATGGAGTACTCGTTAATGGGGAAAGGGTAATTAAGCTCTGCAGCATTATTTTATTCCCTTTAAAGGGATAGTGCAGCATTCTCACTACCCATATTCAAGGCTTATTTAAAAAAGTGACCTCAAGTTATTGCCAGAAAACCCTTGCTTCTGTTTTTAGTCTTCTCTCTTTGTTATAAGTATCTTAGTAAGTTATCTTGAAGTAAGTTAAATGACAGGCACTAAATAAATGTAATAAGTGTATCTTCATTGCTTTATCACATATGTTAACATAGAGTGGCAATTAGGAGCATGGAATATTTACAACTGAAATATCAAGGATGTGCTGTTTTGTAACTTCCCTTTTGATTATATAGAACTAGGGGCCTGGTGCACAAAAATTTGTGCACTCGGGGGGGTTCCTCAGCCCAACCTGTGCTCTCTCACAGTCTGGGACCCCTCAGGGGATGTCCACCTGCTGGCATGCCTGGCCAGCCTGGATGAGGGGCTTACCCCATGGGGGTGTGGCCAGCCTGGGTGAGGGGCAGAGGGCCATTTTCAGGCTGCCCACAGATTCTTCAGGGTCCAGGTCCCTACTGGGGTGCCTGGCTGGAAACAGGTATCTGGAATTTATTTAACTTCTATAATTGAAACTCTGTTGCCTTGGTTCTCCCCTCCCAGCCCCCTCCCCTGCTCAAAAAGGTCCTAGCCTGGCAGGTATCTGGGGTTTGTTTATCTTCTATAATTGAAACTTTGTAGCCTTGAGTAGAGCTCAGGGCCCACAGGGCCCTGGCTTCTTCCATTGCCTGGGACAACTCCAGCTTCATGGCTGCCGCCATCTTGGTTGAGTTAATTTGCATATTTGCTCCTGATTGATTGGAGGGCGTGGCTTGTGGGTGTGGCCTGTGGGTGTAATGGAGTGGGGGTTAATTTGCATATTACTCTTTTATTAGATTAGATTGTCTACTAGTCTTTATTTTTTAAACCTTTGTCTGCTTCCCTAGAGAGAATGATTCTCACCTATAAGTCAGGCAAGTACTAAAGTAAGAATTATCTCTTTGTGTAAATGAGTGGTTCTCAACCGCTGGTTGTGATTAGAAACACCTCAAGAGCTTGGATACAATATATAACTAAGTCCGTTTGCAGCCCCAGAGATTTTGATTTTATTGGTTGTGGGTTAGTCTCAGGCATGTGGTTTTTTTTTTGTTTTTTTTTTTTAGCTCCCCCCATGATTCCTGTTTACAATCAAGGCTGGAATCACCACTTTACACTCTGATTAATTAGAAGTAAGGAATCCTTGGGCCATGATTATGAACTGGCCAGTCTATATTTAGACCAACTAGAAGACTATCATAGCTGCTACCTACCTAAACTGTGCTGTGGCCATGCAATTATATTGAGAAAAGCACAGACTTTGGAGCCAGCACCTTATCATTACAGGGCTGTTATGAGGTTTACATCAAGAAATGTACTTACTAGCAGATATTAAAAATGATAGCTCTATCAATTATTTTTTAAAATATATTTCATTGATTTTTTTACAGAGAGGAAGGGAGAGGGACAGAGAGTTAGAAACATTGATCAGCTGCCTCCTGCACACTCTCCACCGGGAATGTGCCCGCAACCAAGGTACATGCCCTTGACCGGAATCGAACCTGGGACCCTTGAGTCCGCAGGCTGACACTCTATCTATCCACTGAGCCAAACCGGTTAGGGCTCTATCAATTATTAATGCAACAAAAAGAGAACCTAATTTCCTCATTAGAAGTAAACAAACTGAATAAAGAAGGTCAGAACAATTACCCTGAAGCTAAAACTGGGGAGTAAGGTCCACCAGCTAAATCAAATATAAATTTTTCTGGTTCTATGGTATCTGATCATATTCATCTTGAAAAAAGAGATTAAATTGAGTTTTTCTCATTATATTAAGTTTCTACTGAGAGCTCATAGCTGACTAATTAGGAATCATATATCATCACATTTCACAGAGAGGTGCATCTCCACTCATGCCAGACATGTGGAGGTGTAGCACACTTGGTTCTATAACCTCTCACACATCTCCAACTCCAGAACATGACATGCTGCTAAATGTGGCTGAGTTAGAGTTAATGTCTTTAAAGGGTCTTCCCCTGAAGGTTCTCTTTGGGGCAGGGCAGCCTTAGCCCAAAGATCAGGATCTGAACAGAGGTCAGCTGGAAGGTGAACCACCAGTGTCAATGCTGAGTGCAGTGCCAGAGGTCCCTGATGGTGAGGAATGAGGTGGTGGTTAGAGACATGAAGAAATCATGAAACTGTCCCATTAGCCAGAGAGCCCACATATGGACATCTGCCATTACAAAGAATATTGATGCCAGATTACAGTAGCCCCATTCAGGTGAGACCTTTCTGTCTTTCTCTCATCCATCCCCTTCTTCCTGCTCTGGGCTGAGCCAGTGGCAGCACAGTGCATGGAGTTCGGAGGGAAGGAACATAGTAGAAGAATAAAGTGAAGCAAAAGACAGTGCTCCCACTCCTGGCTGACTGCCTTCCAGGTCTGAGCTGGGAAGTAGTTTCTTTAAATTGGATAAGAGATTGGAGTTTTGATTTAGATGACACTTGACTTTTCAATAACTAGAAAATGAAACTCTTCGATTGCCCCAAACTATTCTATGGGATGAGTGGAATCTATGGGATGAAATAGAAATCTATGGGATAAATGCAAGGTAACAATCAGGGGAGGGGAAGAAAAAAACGAGCAGAACAGATTTAAGGAAATGAATTTAGAGAAATTGTGATACTTCATGACTGCCTCCTACCCAGCCCAGCTCATATGGTATTCTTGTGTAAAATTCCTCCCATGCAGAGGGTCCAGTGCTCCCTGCCAGTGCCAGAATCGAAATGCACAGAGGACTTCAAATAATGTCAGGGCTCTTCTGACACAGATCATTCTTGCTCTGTAACAACTCTCTCTACTTCCTTCAAGCTAAAGTGTTCCTGACATTTTTAAAATTGGTACCAACCATTAGCTCGCATGTCATACAACTTATTCAGTTCTTATGACAGATCAGGAGACAGGCCAGGGGACCACTTCTAGTCCTTCCTGCAGTCTTTGTGGTTTGGTTGTGTTACGCATCTCTCCTGTTGGCTCTGACCCCCTAATATATGCAGGGATGAAGAGAAGTTTAGGAGCATAGGCTTGAAGGGAGACTGACCTGAATTTTAATCCTGTCAGTAATGCCATAACACTGGTATGTTTCTCAATCTCTCTGGCCTTGGTTTTCTCTGCAAAATGGGCATAATCTGCTTTACAGGATTTTTAAAGGATTAAATGAAAGAGTATCAATGAGGCTTTTGGCACAGTGCCTAGCACATACATTCTTAATAATTGTAGATTGCAACATGACAATGGTGGTGATGGTTACATTAATATCCATTATACTGAAAGATCTTTTCAAAGCAAACTGTTATATTTATTATTGGATAACAAATTATTATTACCCAACACAAAAAGGAAACTTTCCCCTCATATATTGGGAAGAAGAATGTTGTCTTAGAGCCGTCCAGAGTTTTCCATTCCTCTCCACTGCTCCTCTACATTTTTTGCTCTTCCCACAGTTCCCTGCTCCACCATGTACCAACAACCCCTCTGTGCCCAGTGGTTACAGTGAAGGAACTATAGATGCAGGCTTCTCAGAACAGTATTACCAAATATGCACAAATGCAATCAGGAGGATGAATGTGGGACAGGCCCATTTCCCCTTTGCCTTACTCCTCCATTTTCCTCCCAACCACCACTATGCAAGAATGGTCAAGTGGTTCAGACTTCCCTGGGGGTTAGCAATGACTAAAGAGAATTACAAAAGAGGCATGGATTGCTTTTTAATTATATCCTTCATCAGACTATCCCCTAGTACAATTAAAAAAAAAAAGAAAAGAAATCAACGCTTTACTCCTACCTTCTGGAAGGCACACTCAGGTTCCCCGTCCTACTCCCTGAACTCGGGTTTTCCCACCACTCTTTTGCACATCTTCTAGAACATTTCAACCCACCCTTTGGGAAATCTGATTCTACCCAGAGAGTTGTTCTCCACTGAGATTTTAGCACCTTTCTCTGAAGGAATATTTCCCCGAGGTTGAGTTGTTCAGTTTAGATTCAGTTTAGATTAACACTCCACTGGGGCTCAGCTGGGGTAATCAGAGTGGACTTGTATATTAGGTCCTTCTAGGCCAGGATAAGTTCTGAGTCTGGTTCCATCTGAGATCTCTCCACCTGGGCAAACTGTGGCCAAGCCGTCCTATTCTTCTGTGTATCTAACAGGTAACTGTTGGGCCACACAGCCCACCTCACCCCTGACCCATGCGACCACACACTTCCCAAGCCCAAACTCAGAGGCAGGGCTTTGATACTGACACCAAGGATGAGCAGCATTTCTCTACTGGAAATACTCCATCTCCCTCATACCCTCCCCCAAATGGGGTCAGCGCCCACATTCTCATGCAAAGCTGCACCAACCCTCTGTTCTTCTTTTTCCTGTCTATTGTGTCAATCCTTGTTCCATCATAAACTGCTTAAAATAGCAATTTTTCTAACCTTTAGTGGCTATTCCCTTACCTCCAAAAATGCCCAGCTAAAGTTTTGAACTTAATAGAGCTAATTAAGTTCTTAAACAAGAGGCTTCTCTTTTCTTCTTGTTACATTACTATATTTTTTTCTCTGACTGCCTTTCTATGTAGATGTGGCATGAATGCAAAGATCTCCACTTTAGATTTTTATTTGCTGGAAATATATCAGGAGATGAATACAAATTACTGTTTATCCAACAAACACTTACATAGCACTTCCTATGTACCAGCCAGTGTTCTAAGTGTTTTATAAGCATAAGCACTTTTTTTCTTTTTCTTTTATTATCTTTCTTTTTTTTTTATTATGGTCTAAAGTTTTACATGTGTCTCCTTTTCCTCCAATTGACCTCTCCCGCCACTCTCACCCCAGAGGGCAAGCCCCACTGCCCCAGTGTCTGAGTCCATTGGTTATGCTAATATGCATGCATACAGGTTCTTAGGTTGTTTTCTAACCCCCTCCCACTCCCTTGCCATATGTTTCTGGATCTATTATTTTTGTTTATTAGTTTATGTTGATCATTATATCCCACATATGTGTGAGATCATGTAACATTTATCTTTCTCCAACTAGCTTATTTCACTTAGCATAATGCTCTCCAGTTCCATCCATGCTGTTGCAAATGGTAAAAGTTCCTTCTTTTTTATAGCAGCATAGTATTCCATTGCGTAGATGTACCACCATTTTTTAATTCGCTCATCTGCTGATGGGCACTTAGGCTGTTTCCAAATCTTAGCTATGGTAAATTGTGCTGCTATGAACATAGAGGTGCATATATCCTTTCTGAATGGTGTTTCTGATTTCTTGGGATATAGTCCTAAAAGTGGTATTACTGGGTCAAATGGGAGTTTCATTTTTAACTTTTTGAGGAAATGTCATACTGTCTTCCACAGTGGCTGCACCAGTCTGCATTCCCACCAGCAGTGTAAGAGGGTTCCTTTTTCTCCACCTCTCACCAGCATTTGTCATTTGTTGATTTGTTGATGATAGCCATTCTGACAGGTGTGAGATGGTATCTCATTGTTGTTTTGATTTGCATCTCTTGGATGATTAGTAACTTTGAATAAAAATAAAAAGCTTCTGCACAGAAAAAAGAAACCATCAACAAAACAACAAGAAAGCCTACTGCATGGGAGAACACATTAGCCAATGCTATTTCAGATAAGTGTTTAATCTCCAAAATTTACAGAGAACTCATACAACTTAACAAAATAAAGATAAACAATCCAATCAAAAAGTGGGCAACAGAGCTAAATAGACACTTTTCAAAAGAGGACATACAGAAGGCTGAGAGACAAATGAAAACATGCTCAAAGCATAAGTACTTTAATTTTCATGACAACCTTATATTTAGGCATTATCATCCCCTCCACTTGCGTGCTGCAAAATGCAACACC
>PVJC01023392.1:0-26408 GCA_004026665.1 Murina feae | reverse complement strand
TTAGAGATAATTTTACTCAGCCCCTTTATTTTGCAAATAGGAAAACTAACACCCACGTAAATTAAGTGACTTTCCCAATATCTTATGACCAGGAGATAAAAGTATTAGTACATTTACACGTGAAGTCCAATCACATTCTCAGATTATTTTTTTTAATTTATCTTTATTGTTCAGATTATTACAGTTGTTCCTCTTTTTTTCCCCCATAGCTCCCCTCCTCCCATTTCCCACCCCACCCTCTGTCCCCCGCCCCACTGTCCTCATCCATAGGTGTACAATCATTGTCCATTCTCTTCCCGCACCCCCAACACCCTTTACCCCAAAAAATTGTCAGTCCATTCCCTTTCTATGCCTCTGATTTTATTCTATTCACCAGTTTATTCTGTTCATCAGATTTTTTATTCACTTGATTTTTAGGTTCACTTGTTGATAGATATGTATTTGTTGTTCATAATTTTTATCTTTACTTTTTCTTCATCCTCTTCTCAAAGGATACCTTTCAGCATTTCATATAATACTGGTTGGGTGGTGATGAACTCCTTTAGTTTTTTTTTGTCTGTGAAGCTCTTTATCCGACCTTCAATTCTGAATGATAGCCTTGCTGGGTAAAGTAATTTTGGTTGTAGGTTCTTGCTGTTCATCACTTTGAATATTTCTTGCCACTCCCTTCTGGCCTGCAGAGTTTCTGTTCAGAAATCAGCTGATAGTTGTATGGGTGCCCCCTTGTAGGTAACTAACTGCTTTTCTCTTGCAGCTTTTAAGATTCTCTCCTTGTCTTTTGCTCTTGGCATTTTAATAAAGATGTGTCTTGGTGTGGTCCTTCTTCGGTTCCTTTTGTTTGGAGTTCTCTGTGCTTCCTGGACTTGGAAGTCTATTTCTTTCACCAGGTGAGGGAAGTTTTCTGTCATTATTTCTTCAAATAGATTTTCAATATCTTGCTCTTTCTCTTCTTCTGGTACCCCTATAATTCTGATGTTGGTACGCTTGAAGTTGTCCCAGAGACTCCTTACACTATCTTCATACTTTTTGATTTTTCATTTGTTTGTTTATTTGTTTGTTTTGGCTTTTTTGGCTGGGTGGGTTTTGCTTCTTCATATGTCATATCTTTGACTTGATTCTTGTGATCTTCTCGTCTGCTGTTGGACTTTTGTATATTATTCTTTATTTCAGTCAGTGTATGCTTAATTTCTAGCTGGTTCTTTTTCATATGCTCAAGGGTCTCACTAAATTTATCAGCAGTCTCTAGAAACTTCTTGAAAAACCTGATAACCGTGGTTTTGAACTCTATATTCAGTCGTTTGCGTTCCTCCATTTCTGTCTTTTGTGATCTGTTTCTTAGTCTCCGCATTTTGGCTTTCTGTGCTAGGTGTCCTATATATGGCCCAGTGATTCAGCCTCCCCAATCACCTGGGGTGGACACTCTTAATTGTACGCCTTTGAAAGCTGGGTGCACAGCCTTGTTGTAGTTATCACTGGGAGGTATCACTGGGGGGAAATGACCTACAGGCCTTTCTCCTTGTTGTTTGGAGTTTGGATCTATTGGGGTTCTGTCTCAGCTGCAGACCCTTAGGTTATGTTGCAGGCAAGCAGGCGCACAGCTTGGGCGGGGTTGTAGGTGGGGTGGGGTGGGGTCTCAGAATCACCTGGGGTGGAGTGATTCACAATGGCGTCTCCTTTGCTGATGCCGCAGTTTCTACCCAGTTTGGCGTCTCCAAGCCCTGAGGTCTGCGCACGATTCTCAGTCCCCGAATCTCCAGGTCAGTGATCGGTGCAAACAGCAGTGCTAGAATGCCACTGGTCTTCCGCCACCCCGTTGCCCTACAGCCCGCGTTGCATTCAGTGCGACCCGGGTGTTTATAATCTTCTAAGGCGCGGACCGGATCGCCGCTGCCACCTTTTCACCCACACCACCGTGCGCCGCGCCGCCACCTCCGTTTCGCGCGAGTCCATACCTTTCAGTTTGGGCGCGTGGGGAGCTTCTCAAAGCATTCCTCTTGCCTTTTAGATGTAACGCTTCCCCTCCCTTGGTTCTGGAGGATGGCCATTTATCTGTATAGTTGTATTTCTATAATGTAGGTGTGGAGGCTGTGCATTTAGGTATATACCTCATGCCGCCATCTTGGTTCTTCCTCCCTTTTCTTTTGCTATGCTCTGGAATTGTTTCTATAACATTCCTTCAAGTTTAGTAAACCTGTCCTTAAAACTATCTAGGTCTTTTGTCATTTTAATGACAGAGAAAAAGGAGTTGGATAGGTGGATAAAGTGTTTAATGGTCTTTAGCTATATTTAACATTTCTTTTAGACTTGTAGATTTAATCAGATTTTTCTATTTCTGAGGCCAACTTTAGACATTCGTATTTTTTTTAGAAATATGTGAATCTTATTTGTGTTTTGCATATCATACAGAGTTCTTTATTCACTTATATGCATTTTTAAATTTTCTTCATATCTGGTTATATTCCTTTTCTATCACTGATCTTATTTATTTGTGTCCTCTCTTTTATTGATCATGGATGCCAATGATATATCTATTTGATTTGTCTTTTTGGAGAACCGGCATTTGGTTTCATTGATCAACTCCTTTTTACTTTTTTTTCATTTATCTTAATTATGTCCTTCTGCTTTCTTTCGTTTTATTTCATTTTAATTGAAAGTTTATTCTATTTATTTTTACTCTCCTTTACTTCACGCAAGACTACACGTTTCCCTCTGAGTACTTCTTTGGCTACATCCTGATGTTTTCAATTCTAAAGATTTTTCTCTTTTTTTTATTGCCACTGTTTGTTATGATTAGTAAACATGATATGCATGTTTAAAATATTTTTTAATTATCTGGACTTTTTGAGTGATCTGGTGTACATGGTCACTGGTGAATTTTTAATATGTATTTGAGAAGAGGTTTTTTTTTATTAACTCATTTAATCCTTCAAATAACCCTAAGAAACAGGAACTATTTTTATTTCTTACTTTACAGATAAGAAAACTGAGGGATGAAAAAGTTAAGTAACTTGTCCAAATAGTAAGTGGCAGAAACTGCTTACTACTTAAAACGAGTCTATCTGAGTGGAAAAGTAGGCATGCAATCTTTTAAGACCTCACTTTCTCCTTATGCAGGAGACTCTTGCCCCTTACTGACCTTACCATCCATCTGTAACTTTTCTATCTTAAAGAAAGAATGGGGACTTGACCTGAAGCCCAGTTCCTCCCAGTCAGTAGCCTTGGGCCTGACCCAGTCACCTAACTTCACTCCCCACTGGCTTCTTTCTCTGTAATGGAAAATAATATCTAGTTCACCCACAACATTGCTGTCAGGCTTAAATGAGATAATGTATGTAACGATGGACCACATAGTGCTGGGCATTTGGTTGGCACTCAATAAATATTTATTAAATCTGAAGGAGTGTAAGCACTCTTTTGCTTTAAGAGAAAATCATTAAGAAAAAAATTATACTGGTATTTTGATTTCTATTATAGGAAATTTTCTTGTTTACCATTTGTATTTTGTTATCTATTCTAATAATGTATTAAAGTTATATCTACTTTAATAAATGGATTGTAAACATTTTTCCTTTTTTTGTCAATGGTAATTATACTGCCACTTTGTCTAAGCACTGTACTTTATTTATGGAAAGTGCCTGGTTTTTAACTAAGAGCAATAGAAATACATGAATATCATAAGGAGCTGACCATTAAACCAATTCCTCCCAATTCTTTATCCTCAAAGGTTGTGGCAACGGAAAAAGACCTCATCCCACCCAGTCTGGTGGAGCTGCCGCCCAGAGCCGATGGGCTGGATCACAGAATCGCAGCTCACATTGTGTCCATCCTGCCCTCTCTCTGCCTCAGCGAGGGAGAGAAAAAGGTCAGATGGCCTGAGAGAGCCAGCCAAAGTGCTTACATGCTTTGAAAAAGTATGGGTTCTCTCTTTAAATCATTATTATTTCCATTTGAATAGAATCTCCATAAGATATTTTTTCCTGAAGAAGAAAGTGAAAGCAAAGCAGTGCCCAGAGGCCCTTTGCTGCTGAATTACCACGATGTGCACGCCCACAAGAAGTACGCGCTGAAGGTACTAACAACCCACTTCCCCCGAGGACGACGCCTCCGGAAAGCCCGTTTGTAATTACTCAGTTAAAAAAACTTAATTTGATTGCCTTACCAATGCCAATTACACATAATACACAAAATGACTACCTGTCTGCAAAGTGAGAGCTCAGAAAACGGAAATGGATAAGGGAGAAATTATGTCAGCAAAGAAAGTCTAATTATAGTGTTCCAATTAACCATCACAGGGATTGTGGCTACACCAAATTTGCATTAAAACTTTATAGTTATTTGCTTTAAATATCTGCTAATATGGAAAACTAGTAGAGGCCAGAAAAGACTCTCAGAAGGGAGAGGGGAGTACATGTGAGACTTCGGCAGTTTGTCACGGTGAATGAAGAATCTGTCATTTCTATGTACTAGGAACCTCTGGCAAAGTGAGAACTAGCTTTTGTGACCCTCAGCAAAATACCAATAGTTTGTCTTTCCCAGTTACCAGTGATTTCCCCTGTTACCAAATAATGAGAGGGAAAGTGTTATGTTTTGCCTTCTCCATATGCATGAGTCACTTGGCAGCTGCTTTAATGTCTCCGTTTGTGCTGCTCTTTTTCATCAGGACCAAAAGAATTTTGACCCAATTCAAATTGAGCAAGAGATGCAGTCCAGGTTGCCACTATGGGAATTTCTTGAGTTCCCTCTGCCCCCACCATGGAATAGCACAAAACGTCTAGCTACAATTCATGAGCTCATGCACTTTTGTACAAATGGTGAGTACACTGCTCTATCTTAGCTTAAACTCATTCACTTATGGTCTTATGCGCCTCTTTAGATTATACCCGAAAGTATTTTGATTGTTGAAAGACCTTTCAGAGGCTGAGAGTGGGTATTTTGATTGACTACAATTTTCTGATCCTGAATAATGTTGTTAGCAATACTATGATAGCTTCGATGCTTAATTTTCTTCAGGTTGCTGCACTGGGTTTTGGTCCTACAGTGTTTCCATAACAAGAATAGTCTACTTTTTATTTTCTCCTTCTCCCTACCCGCTATGTCAAATCTCCTAATTGACATCATTAGAGATGATGTGAGAATTCCTATTGTAGTTAGAAAGACAGATGGAGGAGAGAGCCTCCTGTTGGTGGGGTGCTGAGGATGTGTTGATCCACTGAACCTCCTCTCCCAACAGGAAGGCATTTTATGCTCTTAAAGAATGGCAGGAAAGAGGAGTCATTAAGAATATCTAAAATTTGCCCTGGTTGGTATGACTCAGTTGGTTGTGCACCAAAGCTTGCAGGTTCGAGTCCCGGTTGTGGGTTCGATCTCCTGGAGGTGGAGTGCAAGAAGCAGCAGCCATGTTTCTCTCTCTCTCCTCCCCTCCTCTATCTCTCTCTCTAAAAAAAAAAAAAAAGAAAATCAATTTTAAAGACTATCTAAAATCAGCTTCTCATTGCAGAGTTCACTGGAATTTTATGTTATAAGCAATCATTCCCTAAAACAAATTCTATTTCCACCTGAGGCTTATAAAGATACATTCCTACTTATAAGAAGGAATAAATTACATAAACATCTTTTTCCCCCACAATAAAGCATTTGACCTAGAAAAGAGAATAGCATGGGCAGATTCTTCCTTCTCATTTCTTTTCTAACTCTACGCAAATTATGAAATATTTTACACTGATTTACATGATTAGTTGTTAATACCTATCTCTCACCCCTCTACCTTGGTCTTCTAATATGCAAGAACCAATTTTTTTCTTTGAGTCTCAGGCCCCTGTCAGAAAGCCTAATGCACAGAAAATAAAAATGAATGAGTGAGTGAGTGAATGGATAGGTGCACTTAGTGTAAAAGAGTAAATATGCAAATGAATATATCCCATTGAAAGCTGATAGCCTTTGAAGTGCAGTTAGGGAATGTACAGCACCAGTTCAAGTGGGCGGAAAGAGGCCTTTTCTAATCCTCGTGAAGAGGAAATTCTACTGAATATAACAGCATATGTTAGACACAAGTGAGTAATCTTTTTGTTTTAAATTACAATAGCAGAAGGGGCTTTTGCTTTAAAAGTATAAGTTTTAAGCATATTCAACCAGTGTGGTACCCTGGAAAGTCCATGTGAATTAATCTGGACACCTAATATTTATTAAGCTATGAAATAATTGGGGAGCATTGATCTTGATAAATTATATCTTGGTTATGTAGCTTTCTTATTATTAGGTGCCTTTGATGTTGTAGAATTGCAGAGCCCATATTAGTCGGATCAACACCCATCATGGTGTGACTCCCTCGTTATTCTGGTGGACAGACTCCTCCCCCATCCCCTTGCTCCCACTGCCCCCTTGTACCATAAGAGCATTCCTAGCAGTACAGATCCTGCTTTCTTACAGAACCCTTGAGCTGGAATGAAGTAGAAAGAGCCTTCAAAGTGTTTACTTTTGAGAGCCTGAAACTCTCTGAGGTTGATGAAGAAGGGATACTAATGCCTTCTAGGAAAATATATGGGCTAGATTCTGAAATTTTCAACATACCGTGGGACAATCCTGCCAGATTTGCTAAACAAATAAGGCAACAGTACAGTGCAAAAACGAACACCCAAGAGGCCGAACTCAAAACAGGTACATTGCATGGAGGGAACAAAAGACGTTATTGCATTTTGTGGTTGTTGATTTTTCTAGTGCGGTAGCTCATGTCTCTTCTCTACACTGATTAGATATTGAACCCAAAGACAACATTTTATATATGAGTGAGAATTGGCCAAGACATGTTCAAGATAATGAGATCAATAATGAACCTTCAAATCCTAGTCAACCTGATGCTGACAATATGAAGCATTCTGACCTAAATAATGAGAAACCCTTAGAGCCTGATAATAGAGAGGCTTCAGAAAAGGAGACCAGTGTGGAGCCTCAGCAACAACCTGAACCTTTGGGTAAGTAAACGTGTGTGTGTGTGTGTGTGTGTGTGTGTGTGTGTGTGTGTGTGTAGACACTATTAAGAATGTATACACCAATAGTAGATACTATTAAGAATGTATACACCAATCATTAAGAATGATTCAAGATGCATTATTTTAATTGCTATCCATTTCAATTGAAAAACTTTTCTGGGTAATTGAACTTTGTTAATGAGTGTTACTAGTCAGTAAATCCTTTTTATTTCAACCCTTGTTTTTCAAAATTTCCTAAAGCCTCTTAGTCCTCTCCTACCTTAGTAAATATAGCACTTTTTTTATTACTTAAAAATATAATTATGAATTATAATCAAACTTTTATCACTAGTATTTCACAGGGTTAGTATACTTACATGAAAAAATTATTTTAAAATTACTTGCAATAACATAATGAACTGCCCAGTACAGAACTTTATATAAAATCAATACTCAATGAACATTGATCCCTTTCCTCTCCTCCTTATAGTTCATGTAATCGCTCTCATTCTAGAATAGAGCATCATATATATTGTCATATTTGGGTGTATAGAAGTAGAAAAATATTAAGCTAAATTTTTATTGAGCTATCATATATATAGCTGTCCGATTAATTACTTCAGATACAGCTGAGTTACTTTCCTTACTATTTGCAAAATAGAACCCAACTCCTTGGCCTGCTTTGCATGCTTTAACAATAGTACTAAATTACTTTTCCAAAACCCCCTCCACTTTTTACCTTTTGCTCACTCATGTCATGCTCTAGTAGTCAAAAAGAATGAGGCCCTGTTGCATCTATACAACCTACTCTTTTAGTCCCTATGCCTTTTCCCCACAATTCGCTCAACCTAAGGTTCTCTTTATTTTTATGATGATTAGGTTTCAATAGAACCTCCATGAGATTTTGTTAGATGTATCCATCTAGAAATGCCTCCTTAGTATTTCCATGGTAACAATTAGTCTATACTTCCTTTATTGCATTAGTTGTCATTTCCTACTACTTACTACAGTAATGTATATGCCTATATTCAAGCCTCTATAACACTGTAGCTTCTTAAACGCCACAAGTATGTTTATATTAAAAATATTAACCATATTCTGCCCTGGCCAGCTGGCTCAGTTGGTTGGAGCACCCCATACACCAAAAGGTTGTGGGTTCGATCCCTGGTTCAAGGTACATACTGTAGGCAACCAACTGATGTTTCTTTCTCACATCAGTGTTTCTCTTTTTCTCTCTCTCCCCCTTCCTCTTTCTCTAAAACATATCCTTGGGTGAGGGATATATATACTAGAGGCCTGGTGCATGAAATTAATGTACTTGGGGGTGGGGGCGTCCCTCAAACTAGATTGCCAGAAGGCCCAGGCCAGGCTGAGGGACCCCACTGGTACACGATCGGGGCTGGGGAGGGATATGGGAGGTTGGCCAGCTGGGGAGGGATCACAGAAGGGCTGAGGGCATATCTGGCCTGTCTCACTCAGTCCCAAACAGGCAGACCCCAGTAGCAAGCTAACTTTCTCATTGGAGTGTCTGCCCCCTGGTGGTCAGTGCACGTCATAGTGAGCAGTTGAGTATCCTTAGCATATCATTAGCATATTATGCTTTGATTGGTTGAATGGATGACTGGATGCCCAGACACTTAGCATATTAGGCTTTTATTATGTAGGATATATCTATATTCTGTATAGATATAAATATAGATATAGTCTATATCTATATCCTCTATAGATATAGATATAGATATAGATATAGATATAGATATAGATACAGATATTAAAACCATATAATTAAACATGAAAAAAGTCTCAATAAATTTTTGCAGCATCAAAACTACAGAGTATATTCTCATTGAAGAAAAGGTCACAATAAAAACTAGGAAATATTTTTAACTGAATGATAATTAAAATTCTGAATATCAAAATTTATATAATGCAGATATAGCAAGAGCTAGGCAGAGCTTTAAATGAACATATTTTTAAAAATACATTTAAATGAATACATTTTTTAAAAGATAGCTCAGATTAATTAGCTAAACATTAAACATCAACTTCAAATAGTTAAAGATTAACTAAACTCAAATAAACTAAAAGGAAATAGAGTACATTAGTGGCATAGAAAATATAGATGCAATAAGGAAGAACAAATAATAGAGAAAAATCGGTTTCTTTGAAAAGACTAAAAATTGAGAAATATTTTATAAAAGGCCCATCACATGAAAAGAAACATGAATAACTATATGAGGAATAAAACCATAACAGGGATAAAGAAACAGACTTCCCTTCAATCCAACAGAAATTTTAAAAAATAATAAGAGGATATAAACAACTTTACTTCACTAAATCTAAAATTGAAATGAGAAAATTACTAGAAAAGTATATCTTATCAACAATGACTCAGAAAGAAATAGAAAACCTGAATAGTCTTTTAACCATTTCGGAAAGTTAAATCAATAATTAATTTTTTTCTCAAATAGGACATGTCAAATCCAAATGAGCTCATTTACTAGTGATGACACTTAAAATATAATTTTAATCTTAACAAATATTATTCCAGGAAATAAAATAGATATCCACCTCTACAACTTTTTTTTTTATGGAGGTGGTATCACACTTATAATAAAACTGTCAAGAATAGTACAACAATAAACAATTAAACTTATTCATGAACATAGATGCAAAAATCCTGAATAAAATGTAGGTAAACTGATCTAGCAATATACAAAATGATAATAATACATCTCAAGCATGTTATTTGTACAACAGAAATAGAAGGAAAAGCATACATTTAAAAAATATATAATTTATCATTATAATTTAACTAGCACAATGAGAAAAACTATATAATCATCTCAATAAATGCAGAAAAAGCACTTAAAATTCTTAAGCAATTTATGAAAAAAAGCTTAGCAAACTAGCAATAGAGGAAAATTACTTTACATTATAAAGATTATTTTTTAAATTGCAACAAAAATTATATATTAAGAGTAAAAGTTGAGAGATTTTCCTTGAGATCAGGGACTATCTATATCGATATATATAAAAGCCTAAGCAACCATTATGATGGAACGACTGGAATGACCGGTCAACCAGTTGCTATGACACACACTGACCACCAGGGGGCAGATGATCATGGCAGGAGCTGCCTCCTGGTGGTCAGTGTGCTACCACAGGGGGAGCACTGCTCAGCCAGAAGCTGAGCTCATGATTGGTGAGTGCAGCTGCAGCAGTGGGAGCCTCTCCCGACTCTGTGGTAGCACTATTGAGCCGTGACAGCAGGCACAGTGGGGCAGGATGAGCACAAGTGGCACAGCACCTGGCCCGGGTTCTGGCTCCTACCTGGCCACCTGCTGCTTGGAACACTGCTACACCCCTTGGGGTATATCCACCTGCTGGTTTAGGCCTGATCCCCAAGAGGGATATCTGACTGCTGGTTTAGGCCCGATCCTCAAGGGGTCCCAGATTGCAAGAGGGAGCCTCTCCAGTCTCCGTGGAAGCGCTAAGGATGTCCAACTGCCAGTTTAGACCGGCTTCCCATGGGGAGCGGGCCTAAGCCATCAGTTGGACATCCCCCGAGGGCTTCCAGACTGCAAGAAGGTGCAGGCTGGGCTGAGGGACTCCCCTGAGTGCATCAATTTCATGCACTGGGCCTCTAGTCTACTATAAACAGATGTATTTAAAATTGCATTGGAGATGCTAGCCAATTCAGTAAGGTAAAAAAAAAAAAGAGAGAGAGAAAAAGTGTAAGATTTGAAAAGGAAGAAACAAAAATATTATTCTTAAATATTGCATTTGTAGAAAACCCAAAATAATCCACACAAAAAAATTAGGATTAATATGAAAACTTAATAAGGAAATTGTGGTTGTGGAAGGATGTACATGAGATGTCTGGAGTGCTAGGACTTTTCTTTAAAGTTATTTATTATGCCAAATATTTATGTTCTATACACTTTTCTGTATGTGGTGTATTTTATAAGTTTTTAAGCATTAAGAAAGTAAGTGGTCAGTGCCAGAAGAGAACAGGTGTTAAGTCAGTATTGACTGAATAGTTAAGTTACCATTTTCATTTATCTAGATGAGAGCAGAAGAGGAAGTCATCCATGGAGTAAAATTAAAGAAAATCTATTTGAATATTGCAATGCTATATATATTCCAAGCCCTATGCTAAGATATTTTACATATGCTAATTAATACTTTATATAAACAGCAAGCCTATAAGGAAAATACTGTTATCCCAGATCTAAAGATGAGGAAATGAAGACTCAGAGCAGGTTAAATAACTTGTTCAACCACATAGAAAGCTAATTCCAACCAATGTTTTCTTCTGTATCTTGGTGCTTCCACAGTTCCAGAAATTCCTTGTGATGCATCTAATGGTTTATCATAGTCATAGTCTCTTCTTCATGCCGATACTTGTCCTGATTTTGCTACCTTTGGGTCTTCCTTCCTTTTTTTTCCAATAAGGTTGATTCTGGATTTCTCTGTTCTAAGTGCCTTTATCTATTAGCCTAGCTCACAAAAAATTAAATCAACTAAGTTAGGGTGGTATAACATGAGGGCATCCGATGGAAATATATGCATATGCCAAATAAGTCACTTTGAATTAATATGGAGCCAAAATAAGCCAGGAGAGATAATAAACTTGAGAGTTTTTTCCTTTGTTTTTTTATTTTGTTTTGCTTTTGCTTTTTTTTCCTTTAGAGCAACTGGTATATGGTTTTCCTTAGGCAACTTTTGCCACCTGGTGGTCAAACCACATACACTGGCATTTCAGATTCTGGTGAAAAATAGATAGCTACAGCAGCTTCCTAACCGATCAAGGCTGAACATCACCAGTGTGTCCTGGAGGCTGAGCAGCCTTGAAGCTGGAGCTGAGACTCAGAAGGGATTCTCCATGGCACATGTGGGCCCACATCCAGGAGCGGTTCCAGTTGAACCCGGGAGGGCAGCTGAAGCTCAGTACCTCGCTGAGGCTGTTGGGGATAAGAGGGCTTTTGTGGTGGCAATCTCGCATTTCCCCCTTCACTATGTCTCACACTTCTAAAGCAGCCACTTTAAATCTTTTTAAGCAAAGCAGAAATTGTTAATGTATTTCTTGCACAACCGTCTTAGCATCGAATACATATAAAAGCCTTTTCCTGGACATGAAGGGCTGAATATTTGTGCTTTTCTTAACCAAACACTGGATTTCCATCTGAGACTGTTTTTGAACTTGACAGGGCCTATGGGATATTTATGAAAAACTGAGAGTTGATAACCATGAGGCTATAGGTTTAGATGTGCCCTTTATGCTTGTTGGGTGTTTTTTTAATAAAGTAACTGCTTTGCAGAGGGATCTTGTTATCTCTAAAGTAAAACAGATTAGGAAAGCTGTTTTTCAAAGGGATGAGAACGCATCCATTTCCAGATGTGTCAAAAACTACTGAATCACACTGTCAAAAAGTTATGTGGTTGACGGCTGAAATCAGAAAGAAAAAAATGATATTTGCTCTTCTATTAAAGAGTTCAGATTAGTTTGTGAATGTTCGTTCCTTTGACAAAATAACTGATGCATGATTTTTCAGAACATATTTTCTAAACTGGAGACTTTCTGCTGGATCCTTAAACACAGAAGGGAGTATCAAATCTCCCGGAAATCTGGCATACCACAGAATAGAATAATTTTTATTCCACAGATTTCATATCAATTGCTCAAGGACACAAGGGACAACATGGTCTATTTAGAGTTATAGTTGGCCTGAGTTTTCTCTTGAGTGGATGTATTTAAATAAATACTGAACTGAACTGACTTTATAGTTTTACTCTAAATCAAAATGGAACATTCATGCTGTCATCTTCAGCAGCCCAAGGCAGAATGGAACCAGTAATGAAAATGTAAGTAGCTATGCTCCTAAAAGAAAGAAAAACATTGTCCCCCTCCTTGTTAGACATAATTAACTATCCCCTCTGGAAGCCCAGATATGGTTCTCTTTGCCGCAAATCTTATGCTTACCCCCAAATAAGCTTTTGTTGCGGGGTTTCTGCCACATTTCTGCTCTGTCTACATAGATTTCCGGTTTCAATATATGATGTAGATTCCTTCTCAATTATTTTAAATAGTATTAGGCACTGATAAACTCCATGATTAAAAATGAGGCAGGGTATGAGGCAGAAAGCTTTTGAAGAGTTCACATTGTGCAATATGAATGAAGTAAGAATTTTCAATCCATGAATATTCCAAAGCAAAACATGCCAGACAGAGAAAAGCAAGTGCAAAAACTTCATGACACGGCAAGCAGGCTGGTGAGTCTGGAGTGGAATGAACAAGGGAGAGTGGAGGGAGATGCATTTGGAGAGAGAGGCTGGAGCCCTTTCATATACTACTTTATAGGAATTAATTTTCTATTCTAAGGATGATAAAAAGTCAGGTTGGCTCAGTGATTCAGCAGCACTGCAGATATCTTACAGGATTCATTTCCTACTCCATTTCTTTGGTCAAAGTTTTAATGTGCTATATACTTTATCAATTTTTCTATTAGAGATTCATAATCACAAGAGTGCATTACAGATTTTGAGGTGTTCACAGTAAAGATGCTTATTTATCCATGTTAAACTAATTTATCATGGGCCTCTTTTTTATATGTAACATTTACTAACTTCAGGAACTGCAGAAGCATGGCAATGCAGAGGCCAATAGCAGGACTCTGTTCTTTCTCTGCCCGTTCATGTTGCTGTTTGTTCGGTGACTGAGGATCGTATCTCAATCCCAGTCATTTTATAAGGATTATCTTGGGTCATAAGGAGAGCTAGTGTGCATGACTCATATTGGTCCATGGTTCCATTGAGTCCAGCTACCCATTCTCCTGAACTAACGTTTGTTAAACCCCATCTATATACCTATAGATGCTCATCAAATGGTTTTCACATTAATAAATAATTAACGAATGGAAGAAGAGGTGCATTTTCTCATTGAATGTTCGTTTATCTGATAGTTCTCCTTTTCACACATCACCTGCCCCAGCCTAGTCTGTGGCTCATGAGACAGACCAACAGAAATGTGAAAAGACTTTGTGATCATGCCAAGACAATCAGTGTGTACTAAGAAGTTTATTCCATTTAATCAGTAAATATCTGCAACTTGTAAAGGTAAAGGTACATAGTTGTGAGTGGTAAAGTCTGAAGTCAGCATTTGATGTGATTTAGGAATGTATATATAGGAAGCTGGGTTCTTTTCAAAAGGTTTAGTATCACTTTTCTAGATAGACACTGATTTAGAGTTATTGACACAAACACCTCTTTGGAGGCATGAAACATGCCTTTCAGGAATTACCTTTTCAGCACAGAAACATAGATCATATGGGCAACAAAAAGGCACAACACTGACAAAGACAAGAACAAAGCCCAAACACAACTGGATGTTGGTGTCTTTGATTTACAGAGCAGACCAACGAGATCAAAGATGAGGCAGTCACAAAGGCGGGTTCTCTTGAAAAGGTAAGAAATTACTTTCTTAAAAGTGTAGAGACAAGCTCATCAGAGAAAACCGTGACCCAGAATAAAAAAATAGTGAAAAAAATGCTTGGCAAGAAAATGCAAATGCCAGAGAAGGAGAGAGATTATTCAGAAATCCCCAGACCAGCTTCCAACTGGAGAGAAAGGAGTTAATTTTACTAACACGATTAAGCAAAACTTCCAAGCTCCATGCTCCTCTCTAGACAATGTGGCTTGGCAACCTCACAAACACCTGCTGACCATACAGCCGTGTAGAACTAATACTGTCTTGAAGAGAGTTCAGAAAACCTGCCTATAATTGCTAACAGGACTCCAAAGAGTATAACCTAACAATAAAAATATTTAGATTATGTTGCCCATAAAAAAAAAAAAGTCAAAGGCATACTCTTTCTGGCAGCAGGTCTCCTAAAATGTTGCCATATGGGTTTATACATATGCAGATTTCCCCAATTAGATGGAGTGCATGCTGGCTAGTTGATGAAGTCCACGAGGGCTCCATTTGTACTTACACAGATTAAAGCTGAAATCATATTCCTGTGATTTTTTTTTAGCAACCCAAGAAGATGGCTGTGGAAGCACAGTTAGAGGACATTCAGAAAACGCAGCAACGCAGTCTAATGGACTGGAGTTATACTGAGCATTTTAAACCGAAAGTTCTGCTGCAGGTATTAATGGACTGTGTGCGGGGGAGGTCTGATGTGTCATGGTGTGATTTAGAGCAGTTCACTCCTAAGTCATTCTCAAATCTAGTTTGTATCAATATTCCCTTTTGCTTCAGCTGTAAATGAGTTCTTCTCAGATCAAGCTACACATATGCAGCGAATCTCCAAAAGAGTTTAAAATGTATTTTCCAAAAGGATCTTTTCATCAAATCTTTTAAGAAAAAGAGAAATGTATGTGACTGCTGCACATATTTTCTTGACAAAAAAAAAGTAAGGTGTTTTGGGAAAGCAGCCTCATTTTTCCCCCATATTGCCTGTCAGTTCTGTTCAGTTTTCACTACATTTCAAAGGATTTCTGATGCAATTAACAGGCCAATGGAACCTGCAACAACTGACATTTATTGAGCACCTACCATCTGCTAGGCAATGGTTAGTATGCATTTTAGCTCATTTAACCCTCTCACTAAATCTATGAAGTAGACACTAGGTAAGTGGTAGGAAACACAGGCACCTTGACCAGTAGTAACTCATCCAAAGTCACATGCTGATAAGTGAGAGAAGCAGAATATGAACCCAAGAAATCTGGCCCCTGAACTTGTGCTCTTAACCATTATATTAACAAGTAATCCTAAAACCAATTTCTTTTGTTGCTTTTACATTTTATGTAAAAAAAACTGGACTCTTTTTTATTGTCTTTTTAATTTCACTTTTACTTTTCTCCAAGTTTTACATCCACATATTCTGAAAGCCAGAAAGTTCTATAGAGTCCTACAAAAAATAGCAGCTCCCTCCCACCCCGGTGTCTACATTCCCAGTTGTAAAAACCTTCAAGCCATTTCCCATTTTCTTTTGTTACTTAACTTGTTATCTTTAAATAACAAGTATATTTTGTTTAGGTTTAGTTTTAGGCATTACCATCAATTGACTCTATTGAGAAAACAGCTCTGCTCACCCCCACCAAACACATACACACACACACACACACCCCTCTGTATGTACAGTACACTCTAACACTTCTCCTTGTCATTCTCTGACACTTAACTCTAATAATTTTTGGTTGGGTCTGTATTCAATATTACTTTATTTCAATTGTATAATTGTTATTCACAGCTGAACTGTGTATCATTGTATTCTTACTAGTACATTTTCTTTTCTGATATATTTCTGTTTTTCTTGGAGTTCATTTTCCCATTTTTTCATGTTTGTTTACTATGCATTTATCACTACTCATCCCCAAGAACTCTATCAAAGAGTAAATCTCCTTTTAATACATTCAAACCTAACAAGTATTCTATCAATTTTATTGTCTAAGCAATATCTCTCCCATATGCTCTGAACTCCTGCTTGCCCTCTAAGCCTGCTGCACAGCTGTGGTACTGGGAGCTCCCTTTATTTTATCATCCTGGCCACATCCTTTCCCTCTCTTTCCAGTTAGATATTCTGTTTCCTGAATTCAAACTCATCTTCTCTCTTGGCTTACTCTCTTTTTATAGGGGGCTACCTCTTCCAGTTGCTTCTTGAATTAAGATATGTAGCAGGTAAATTACTGAGGCAGTGGATGTTTGAAAACATCTTAATTCTATCCTTACTTTTGACTGATAGTTTAGCTTTATGTAAAACTAGGGGCCCGGTGCACAAAAATTTGTTCACTCAGGGGGTCCCTCAGTCCAGCCTGTGCCCTCTCGCAGTCTGGGACTCCTTGGGGGATGTTGACCTGCTGGCATGCCAGGCCAGCCTAGGTGAGGGGCTGATGGCTGTTTGCAGGCTGGCCAAGCCCCCCTGTGGGGACCCCCATCCCATGGAGGTGTGGCCAGCCTGGGTGAGGGGCTGAGGGCCATTTTCAGGCTGCCCACAGCTCCCATTAACTGAAAGACCCAGCGAGGCTGGCTGGAATCAGGTTTCTGGGGTTTATGTATCTTCTATAATTGAAACTTTGTTGCCTTGAGTAGAGGCTTAGGCAGGCAACGACACCTCCTGTTTGTTTCAGTTCCCTGGCTTCTATAATTGAAACATTGTTGCCTTGAGCAGAGGCCCAGCTGTCCTAGGCAGGCAGTTTCAACTCCATTGCTGGTGCAACAGAAGCCTCCTATTTGCTCTTGCTCCGTGGCTGCCAGCCACCATCTTGGCTGGGTTAATTTGCATACAGCCACTCTGATTGACTGGTGGGCTTGGCTTGGCTGGTGGGTGTGGCATAGATGTCTTGGAGTGATGGTTAATTTGCATATTACTCTTTTATTAGATTAGATGCTAACTTAAAAAGCATTTTCCCTCAAGTCTTTGAAGGCATTCCTCAATGTTCTTCTAGCTTCCTGGATTCTCTTTGAGAAAAATCAATGAGATTCTGATTCCTTATTAGCTGTTTGAGTCTGTTTCTTCCTTCTCTGTGGAGGTTTTTAAGATGTTATCTTTGTTCCAATGGTCTAGACTTCCTGTTGATGTTACTTGGCGTGGTTCTATTTCTGAATATTGTACCGGTGAACCCAGGACAACCTTGAAACTCCTATCTTTATATTCTGGAGCCTGTTCTATAATCATTTCTTCAACAATCCTTTCCCCTCATTTTTTCTATTCTTTCTTCCTGTGACTACTGTGATTCTGGTGTTGGACTTTCTGACTATACTTCCATTTTCATTATCTTTTCCCTCCTAGTTTCCAACACTTGATTTTTTAGTTCTGGGAATATGGTTCAGCTTTCATGCAATTCTTCTACTGGGTCTTCTAGTTCTAGTATTATCATTTTAATTTTCTAAAGTTCTATTTATAATTTTATATTACCTTTTTATAGCATCCTGTTCATGTTCCCTAAAACCATATCTTCTCTTATCTCTATGAGGATATTAAAGTCCTTTGAAGTCTTAGTATTTTCTTCCTGCAGTGTCTCTTTTTTCTCAAGTTCTTTTTTTGGGAATTTATTTTTGCCTCCATTTTTCATATTAGACAGCAATATCTAATGATATATTACCTCTTTGTTCATATTAATAACCAGACACTAAAATATGTTTGACAGGAAGTGCTGCATAAGGTCCGTGGATGAGGAGTTGTCAATAACTGAACTTCATCATTGGTGATTTAGCTGAGGGATTTCCTCGAGAGACCCATCAGTGTTGGTGTGTTAGATCTGTTCTCTTGGGCCGTTTAGATTCTCCAGGAAAAACAAACAAAACTAATTTCTTATCTGAAAGACATAACCTACCTGTCAGGGTTTTGGGAGCTGAGTGATGGGGAGAAGGCAGTTAGTCTTCTAACCACTGAGTCATAGATCTGCATTGTCCAATGTGGTCACCACTAGTCACATGTAGCTTTTGATACTTGAAATGTAGAGCATTCAAATCAAGATGTGCTATAAGAATGCTATATATGATATATATATATATATATATATATATATATATATATATATATGCTATGCATACCAGGTTTCAAAGACAATATAAAAATAATATATCTCATGAAAAATTTTTGTATTGATTATATATTGAATTGTTAATATTTAAAAAATATATCTACTATAAAATTGAAAATTACATGTGGCTCACATTTGTGGCTTAGCTCGTGTCTGTATTGAACAATGCTGAATTAGACTTTCATGCAATTCCTTTTTTCTGTAATACATCTTTTCCTCAGCAGTGCCCAGGGTCTCTCTTCTTAGAATCCACTGCCACCTTCTGGAGCTAATAATCCTCCTCCCTCTGCTGAGGAGGAAGATGGCAGCCACCTGGCTGCTCAAACCTGTTGAGGGCTTCCGGGAGCCCTAAAACCTTTTTAAAAAGACTTTGAATTGACCTTCCTATTTTCAGTGCCATTTGCAGAGGCACATAGTACTGCCATTTTTTGAGCCTTTCTGCATTTCTACACACAAATAAGGCTGCTCTGGTCTCTCCTAAAGTTAATTTGAGGATTTGGCTTTCTAAATGTCCTGCTAAGTCAGTTACCACTTATCCTTCTGCTTTCCAGCTTCAGAAATTTTGCTTTGTCTTCTCTCACATGGCCTTTAACTTTGTGATATTAAAAACCAGTAATTCTACTGTTTCCTTTTTTTAGTGAAATGTTAGGGTGTACATGTATTTAATCTTCCGTCTGAAACTGGAAGTTCATTTCAGACCTTATTTTATTTCAGTTGTGCGCTGTCCTCACTCCTCCGTGAAGGTCACCAAAAATTGTCCTGTCAAATATAGCACATACTTATCTTTATATTTTTTAACCTTTTAATATAATCACAAATCAGGTCACTTTCTGTGGAACAGTCTTGGTTTCCAATAACCATACTGTATGGCTGCATTTGGAATTTTGTTGAACATTCTTCCACCTAACATCTAAATATTGAAGTGCTTTAAGTCTTAGCTTTGAACTATCTTCTTTCTTCTCTAAACCTTCCTTTAATGATTTCATGTATTACCTATGTCCTGATGCTAATGACTCTTAAAATTTTCCAAATTATTTCTCTCTTTGCAGACTGGTGGTTGCCAGAATAGAGGGGATGAAAGAGGTGAAGGGATTGAGAAGTACAAATTGGAAGTCACAAAATAGTCACAGGATATACAGTACAACATAGGGAATATAGTCAATAATATTGTGATAACTATGTTATGGTGCCAGATAGCTACTGGAAATGTCAGGGGGAATACTCTGTAAAGTAAATGATTGTGTAACCACTATGATGTACACCTGAAACTAATACAAAATAAAAATGAAAGTAAACTTTAACTAAAAAATAAAAATTAAAAGATACAAATAAATAATAAGTAATCCCTCTCTTGAACTCCACATTACCTCCAAATTTCACTTGAATTTCACTTGAAATTAAAAGATACAAATAAATAATAAGTAATCTCTCTCTTGAACTCCACACTACCTCCAAATTTCACTTGAATTTCTGATAGGCATCTCAGATTTACTGTCCCACATGAAGCTCATAATTTCCCCACCCAAGCATGTTTCTCCCCTCATCCATCTCAGAAATGTCACTATCAAGCCACAAGGCTAAGAGTCATCCTTTATTTCAGTCTTTCCTTTATCCCATGTGTCTGATCCATCATCAGGTTTTGAGGGGTAAACCTCAAAATTTCTCTCCACCATCTCCATTGCTGCTACTGTAGTCCAACTACCATCTTCTTATTCTACCACAGTATCCTCCTACCATCAGCCTGCTTCCACTCTCACTTACTCCAATCCATGCTCTACATATCAGATGTCCCATCAATTTCACCTTCTTAGAACACCTTCTTAGAACTTCAGAATAAGCTATAAAAATCTTAATCAGATTTTAGAGAATAGTCTTATGTATCTTGTCCATTTTTGTTTTCCTAGAACCTACACAGTGCCTGGCACATAGAAAGTATTTTTTGAAAGAATTAACTAATCAGTTAATATTAATCAGAAAAATCCAAGGTATAAAAAAAGAGAAGAAAGATATAGTATTAAAACTTAAACATTGATTGAGAGTAACTGTAGCTCAGAAATTTAGCGCTGTGGATCCCAGCAGCCAAAGTGAATATGGAAACACAGATTTCAGAGCTGTTTAATAGAGGAAGGACATGTTCATCAGAAATAGACATGCTATTTGTTTTGGTGGTTTAAAGCCTAAGAAATTTGCCTTTCAAAAAAAGTTCAGTATTAAATAGCGTTCCTACATTAAAACAAAAACAAAAATATTCACTACATGTGTATTTTTTTATAAAGACTCTCAGAGAACAAATGAGCCACTCCATAAAGATACTCATACAAGAAATGAGATTGGAGAAGTACACTATTATTTTAGTTATGCTACCAGTGAAAAATTGAAAGCAAATCAAAACAGTTCTTTCCTAACATAATATGCAATTCTGCGCCTTTATATTGTGACCGGCAAAGAACTGAAAGCTGCCTACACCCGATTGGTATTGAAAATTTAAACAGAAACAAACCCCCACAGCTGTCTGTTTTCCTATGAACACAATTCCCCGTGTTGATTGGCAGCAAAAGCAAACAGGACAACAAGCTGCTCACGGTGCCCCTCTCCTGAGCGCTATCACTGCCGTGCATGCCGTGGGTAGGATATTTTGGAAAAGGCCAAGGTTAGAAGTTAGAGAGAAATAAGATGTATCAGAGAAACTGCTCACCTCCTTTCTCTGTAGTACAGCCTGGTGCAAAGAGCACTCTGTGGAGTGCGAAATGGTGACATTTAGAATCAAAAGACACTTTAAGCCCAGGCACTGGGATTTACGTGTCCTTGGACAGATAACTTCTTTCAGCCCCAATTTATGCTAAAAAATGAGTATTTTTTTTAAAAATCATAAAAAATACTCATTTTTAGCATAAATTGGGCTGAGAGAAGATAAGACAGTCAGCAGGGGGATGAGAGCATGCGTGTGGGGGGTAGGGGTTAATTGGATGAGGACACATTTGTAATACCTTAAGCAATAAAGAAATTAAAGATAAAAAAATCATTCCTATTTATCTGGGGGTTGTAATGATGCTAAAATAAGATGATTTATATGAAGGCATGGAAAATGTTAAATTAGTAACTGCAGCCTGAATGGAAAATACCTGAGCAAATAAATGCCTCTACATTTGGAGCCTAGTATTTGTTTTTGTATAAGAACTGCTGAAATGCTCCAAAAAAATATCTACCCTGTATGCTCTCACCTTGACTAACTAACAGTGTGGAGATAAGGAGAAAAAGAGTAGCGGGCAGAGAAATGCTCTAGGAGGAGAACCTTCTATCGGAACAAACAAAAACCGACACACAACAATGCAATTATTTTTATTTCCAGGTTCTTCAAGAAGCCAATCAGCAGTACAAGTGTGTAGATTCTTATTACCATACCCAGGACAACTCTTTACTTTTAGTCTTTCATAATCCGATGAATATGCAACATCTGCATTGTGAACACTGGAACGTTGCTCTTCATTCCAATGTTGGATTCAGGTAACCAACTTAGCTAGTTTACTTAGTTGTCTTAGTTTAGTTAGCTTGCTAATTCATACTTAGATTTTATTTACTTAGCCTAAGCTAGGTGGTTCAAGACAATGAATAGATTTGTATTGTAGATAAAACTCAGGTCATCGTGTTGAATATCTGAAGTGTGCCAGGCACTGTGAGAAGTGGTGAAACTGTATACCCATAAAGAAGTTATCATTCCTGCCCCTTGAGTCTAGTAGAAATGCTATTGTCTTACATTTGATTTATTTAGACTCTAATAAGACTGTCTCTGAAAGATTTAATGTAGGAACTACAAAACAGGACGTTCTGTTTACTGGTTTGGGATAACTCCGTTTGATCTGGGAAAGACTAGCAGATAGATCAACTGAGTGACATATCAGCGCCGTGATCAGGCTCCCAGCAAACTGAGACCTCTAGGAATCAGTGATTTTTTTCTTCCGAGCTCCACAGTTATTCCTTTACTATCTTGAAACTTTGCTCTCTCTTTTCATTAATAACAAGAGCATTTCATTATATTTTAATGCTGGTTAATATATACCTGGTATTTATTATTTGTATAAGAAATGTCTTAGTCAGAAGGGATACAGAAAAATTATAGAGAATGGACTTAGAGAATAGCTGGGGAGACAAGTTGTGTGCTGGCACACACATGCATAGCCACAGGAGTATACCTTCTGTGGCCATAAAATTATTTTTCAATTAAGGCACATACTACGTATACCAAATTAATCTTGAACTATTAATCTGTGTTTTAGTCATTTATTGCTTCAGTTAATCCAGTGAGTCAGTTAGCTGATGGTCAACTAAAAGAGTTTCCATGGTACTATAAAATTTCCCTAAATAGAGATTGTACCATAAAACTCACCAACTCAGCAGTGTTGAGAGAGACTTTTCCTCCAAACTGTCAACTCTTGGTATTATCAAACTTTTTAAAAATATAAATATATATTTTTATTTATTTCAGAGAGGAAGGGAGAGGGAGAGAGAGAAAATCATCAATGATGAGAGAGAATCATTGATTGGCTTCCTCCTGCACACCCCACACTTGGGATTGAACGCCTAAACCGGGCATATGCCCTGACCATGAATTGAACTGTGCCTTCCTGGTTCATAGGTTGACGCTCAACCACTGAGCCATCACAGCTGGGCAATATTATCAAACTTTTTAATCCTTGACTTGGGTAGAAAGATCTAATTTTTAAAATTTGCATGTTTTTAATTGTGAATGAAGTTGGGCAATTTTCATATTCTTACTGGGTATTTACATTTGACTACTTCGTGCAAAATATGTCCAGGATGTTTTGGAGTCTGTTATATTTGTTATATGGGCATTTTAGGATCAATTCATTTGCCTAGTCAGTATCTTAAGAATTTTGTGACAGTCACTAATAATAACTCTTTGCTTTTTTAAGGAATTTTTTGGAACTTGTTACAAATTCCATTCAAGATTGGATCATAAAAGAAGAAGCTCTCTATCAGGAAGCTAAAATGGCTGAGGAAATTGCTAAAACCAAAGCTGAGATGGAAATGAAATCTTCTATTACTGCCAAAGTTGTTTCTCCTAGCAAAATTTATTCTGTTAAAAAGTCTGTTAGTAAGTAAGCTTTTGAATTTATACAAGTCCAAAGACATTCTACTTCTTAATTTAACCAAGACTAAATATTTTAGGATTTAAACAGGTTGCCTGCAGAGTTTCTGTGGTTTTTGACTTTCTCTAACAAAACAGAAAAACTGCATTCCAACTATGAGGAGATCATACCCAAGTGGAATATCGACCCCACTTCCTGTCAGGTCAGGAAGATTCGATCTGTTGTACAGGTCAAATGTGATGTTAGGAAAATGCCAAATATCTTGATCTTGTTAAGGTTGCTAGGTTCAGCTATCTAAAATTTGTTGACTATGTATGAAATAAATTCAGAGTCTGGATGTCTCCAATAGAAAAATTATAGATTCCAAAAGTGAAGTTACAACAAGACCTTCCTTAGAAGAGCAAACAGAAGAGTCCCAGCACTAACATTAAAGGGAAGCCAGCCTGTGTGGCTCAGTGGTTGAGCATCCATCTATGAACCAGGAGGTCACAGTTCAATTCCTGGTTGGGGCACATGCCCAGGTTGTGGGCTTGATCCCCACCCAATGGAGGTGTGCAGGAGGCAGCCAAGCAATGATTCTCTCTCATCACTGAAGTTTTTATTTTTCTCTCCCTCTCCCTTCCTGTCTGAAATCAATAAAAATATTTAAATTAAATTAAAGTGAAAAGGAATTCTTGGGGCCTGTAGCAGGGACTTGACAGAATGTTGGATCACTCTTTGTTTTTGTTAATTTCCATGGCTTTGATGCTGTCAAGAGAAAGGAGAAGAGGATGACTAAGAGGAAAGATAGTTGATTTTAGAAGTCAAATAATGAAGGAATTCATCTGGAAAATAAAGATTATTCACTGAGTTCTAAATGAATTAAGATGGAGAATAGACTCCATCTTAATAATAATCATTATTTCTAACAGCCAATGTTGAGAGTAATTTCTTATAAGGCTATATAATTTCCAAAACTTTTGCATTCCTCATTAATGAACAGAGGAATTTGTGCTTGGTTTGATTCTAAAATAAAACTTAGCAAACTAAGTCAATGATGAATCATTCACCCTCTACCAAAATGATTATAAAATATAATCCATCCATCAGCTGAGCCTTCCTCCTGATGGAGGCTCAGCAGGAGAGCAGTAAGTGGAATAATGGGAAAAGAGAGGTAGGGCCACCTTCTCTAGTGCCTAAGAAAATCCAGAAAATGGCCAGTTTGGGGTTGGAATACCTCTGATATTGCATTCAGTTTGAGTCCTCTCAAGTCAGGAAAGATGTAAACCTTCCAAACATAATGACTACAATGGCCGGAAGAGGGCTTCAATGTGGAAGGAAAAGTTAGATTTGTCTTGTGTGGTCCTAAAGTGTTAAATTAGGATTAATTGATTAAAGCCCTAGGGAGAGAGAGTCCAGTTCAATAAAAGCTTTACATGCTCAACACGCTGCCTCCACTGATGGTGAGTTCCTCCTACCACAAGGAGCTCAGTTCCCCTTCAGAAGCCCATTCAGGAGACGGCAAGAAATAATTCCGAGATGAATGAATGGGGAGTTGAGCTTGATAGCCTTTGATATCCCCTACAACCCAGACATTCCATCCTCCTATGAAGCTTTATTTTAGGGACTTACTAAGAAGTTTAATTTTCTCTGGTTATAGGTAACAAAGTAATGAGCAAAACTGAGGTACCAGATCAAGAAAAAGAAAAAGAGAAGGACAAATTGACTTTTGTTTTAGAAGGCTCTCTGAAGGTAACACGAGGAAAGAAAAAAGTGACACAGTACTCATATATTCAGAAATGTTGGGGCATAGTTCGTGTAGTATAAGAGGAAATGAACTTTTTGCTAAATGTTCAGAAATAATCAAAAACTGTAATGAAAGGACAGTCTTTCCACCAAGGTGAACCCTCTACCGGATGATAAGCCCTTAAGGGAAGCTGTGTCATTCATTCTTATGTAACCAAAATCCAGGGCAGCGCCTTGTTCAAACTTGTCATACTCTTTGTTTCTGTGGCAGGTGTTTGTTTTATTTGTATATTTTTAATTAGAATGTTTAGTTATAAAAGTAATGTATGCTTTTTATAATAAATCAAAATTACCCTGGCTCTTCTATACCCCTGAAATAAGAAATATTAACAATTTCACATTTTCTATGCTTACACAGCATGCCTGCAAAGACACAAAGAAGGTTTTCATTTGTTTGGTTTTGGTTTAGGTTTGGTGTGGTTTTTTTGACTCTGCTATATGCTTCCCCCCCACCCCATTATCAACATATGATGAACATTACTTTCAGACAAATATGTAGAGATCTAACTTATTTTCATAGAATATGTTAGCCTATTAATTTAGATATATTTAATGTGTTAAGTAATTACCTTATTAATAAGTACCATTTATGTTTCTATATAGAACTGTTTAATTTTAATGTAGTCAAATCAGTCATTTTTGGCCAAATTTTAAAAGACACAGTGCCAAATTTTGACAAATATAGGAAGTAAAGTGAATTCTCATGCATTGCTAGGTAAAGTATAAATTGGCACTTCCACTTGGGAAAACTGGACAAATCTCCTAAAGCTAAGCACATAATTTCTCTTTATCTAGTATTCCACTCCTGAGTATATGCCCACTAGAAATTCATGTGTGTAGGTGCATCGAGACACATGGGAAATTTGTTCTTTCAGTGTCATTTTTAACTCTCCCAAATCAGAAACAATCCAAGCATTCATCAGCCTAGTGTGATTTAGTCATGCGGAGAAATACCACACAGCTCTGGAAATGAATGATCTACAGCTGCATTCATACATAT
>PVJC01023391.1:0-26478 GCA_004026665.1 Murina feae | reverse complement strand
TAGCTCATCTTTACATTTTTCTTAGAACACTTCCATTATACAAAGTTGGACTAAAAATCTATAACTGTGTGCTTGGAAACACTGCTAATTATCTGTAAATCCATGATACAGTTTCATTTTGCTGCTGCTTCTGCTGCTGCCTTAATCTGTCTTGCTCCCCTTTCTGAGATGTTGGAAGCAGTATAATAGCATGCATCATGACAACTTGATGTAGTAGAACATATTAGTTAACAACAGTAATCCCGGAGCCTGACTTCCACAATTTAGTGCTTCCACCTGAACAGGTTATGTTCTCTGTGCCTCATTTTCCTCATCCGCAACGCCCTGAATTCTTAGTAAAGTGAAAGCGGCTTGCTCCATTGACTTTATTTGCATATTCACCTCCACTTCATAGAGACGTTAAACCGAGGCATAAATGCATAAGGTGTCAGATTTTCAAAGAAATTCTCTTGCTGTCTTTTGAAATATGACTTCAATGAACATATTCTCCTGTACTGACTATAGTCCATGGTTAACCTATTCCTTCATGGGCCAGTTACTCCAGAAGTGTATCGAAAAATCTATTCATCATCGCAGGATGAAAACCTCCATGCAGTCCAGTTAAAAAAGATTCTCCAGAGAAACCTAGAGCAAAAAGTGAGAAAACAGAGGCAAATTAATATCAATTTTCATCGTGCCCCACTATGTTTATTTCCACATATCCGGTCCCTCTGTATTCCTAGCATCCATTTTATACTAGTAAAAACACTGGTAAAGACTGAAAATCAAAGATTTTGTAGTTTCATTTTTGTCCCAGCTCTACATGACACCGATCCTCTTAATTTTCCCATTTCCCGTTTTAAAAAGGAAAGAATAAAATCCTGCTAGTTCTCTCTTTTATTTCCAGAGAGTGGGTGAGTGTTGTGAATCTAGTTGACGGTGAGAGTATTATGCAATGAATTAGTTTCTATGATAACTACTTTCTGTTGTATAGCAGAGTAAACAGACATTAATTTAAAAGTTGTAAATTGGAAATCTGGGCCCATTGCAGCACAGCTAGTAAAAACACATTCTTTCAGAACGTGATTACTTCCATAATTCTTTGGTGTGAAGAGTTACTGCCAAACAAAACAGTCAACTCTTTTCGAGATGTATTGACTGACACTTTAGTGGAAAGAAATGTAGGAAATGAGAACATGAGAAAAATATGTATTTTAGACAATAGAATTTAAAAGACAAACCGAAGCACCTTTTTTTTTTTATGTTTAAAAGAGTAAAGAAGATAGGTGTAAAATAAATTTATAATAGTCTTATATTATATGAGCTTTTGTATTATAATTTGGAGGTTGTGCTGTTCTTTATATTACCACAACTATTGCTATTTGTCAGAATAAAAGAACACTACTAAATCAGAATTAGTATTCCAAGTAGAAAAAAAAGCTGGAGAATAAGAAAGCCATACCTTAAAGAAATAAAGATTTCTTTTTAAATTGAAAGAAGAAATTGAAATTAAGTATACATATGCAGGTTAAGATACTTATGTTTTTTGTTGTTGAAAGAAAGGCTCTTTAATAGTCACTTAATATGTTTCTCAGTGGTTAATACTTTAGTGCTTGGCATATATTTAGAGATTTATAAACTTAAAGGGTTTCTCAAAGTTTCAAAAGTTATATTTTTAAGAAATAATCATGGAATGAAAGTGAATATATTCTCATATTATGCTTTTGCATGCAATATATTTATTGCATATTTTTAAATGAGTGCTTGTTTCCTTAAATGAATCATATAAAAATTATTAATATCCTATATATAAACCTATACATAATATAATATAAATTATTATGCTTACATATATACTGTGACACACATGTATATACATATATGTGTTTGCATGTATATTGATATCATGCATATATATGTGTTTTATAATACTGAAATTATAACTCAAATTCATAATAGTGTCATTTAACATGGCCAAAGTAATTATAGGAGATGAAATAAGAAAACTATTAAAATATAGCTAAAATTTTCTGATGTCAGTCATATTAGGGAAAGCTGTTTTATGAAGCCTGTATACTTTCTCCTACATTATATTACGCTTACTAATTACAAGCTATATCTCTTTTTATAATGTACTTGAAGAAAGACATTGCTAATTGCATGATTTTATTCATATTCAATGTAATAGCATCAGTGTACGTGGTCCCAAAGGGTAAGAAACAAATAGCTGAATCATTAATGCCACCCAGAATTTTTTTCCTTTTGAGACTTACTTAATTTTCAATATCTATAACAACTGCAGTCAATGGTGCTATATCTGAAAGTACGACATTCATTTGGAATATTCAACGTATCATTCATAAACTTTCCTGTGGTGATTTCATTTAGCATGCCAAAAATCACCAAGGGGAGTTTCATTACTAGAAACGAGCCTGGTTTATTTTTGTGAATTTATTTTACTTCAACAGTCAACAGCAGATATTGATTACCCACTGTGTTGAAAGCATTGTACTGTGTATTGTGAGGAAGTCATTACATAGGAAGTAAAATATTTGCTCAGGGAATCACATATCATTTAATGAAGGGGAGAGGGAAAACTTTATATAAATGATTAGGTATAGTTAGTCCATCCTAGTATTCTTTAATTCATTCACTGATTGAAGTTTACTGTGTAATTAACTTATATTTTTTTAGGTTTTGGAGTTTGTACAGATACACAAGAAAGTGTTTATACCCTTCAAAACTCACAGTGGACAGGCAAGTCATGATATAGCTAGTGCCAGAACAGTGGAAGAACCATTTATTATAATTAGGAATGTCAGAGAACTAGGAGTGTCAGGGGGGAAAAGTAGCTTTTCACTGTGGTCTTAAAGGATGAATTGCACTTTGAGTGTTGGAGATTGGAGAAAGTAAAATTTAGTAGTGGAAATGCCAAAAACAGTGGCACAGTGTTTGACAAGAGCAGCCATATTAAGGGAGTTGGGTAACTGCAAATAGTAGTTTAGCATGGCAGAACAAAGTATGTGGTATTGAAGGGGGCAGACAAAATTAGGGAATATATCGTTCTATGTATGGTTAAATATATATATACCTGTATACATACATACATGCAAACATAAAATATATATACCTATATACACACATGCATAAAAACATAAAAGATATATAGTGTGAAGGGATTAGCTCTGTTGAGCAAAATGGATGAAAAAAATCTTGAAAAGTATTATTAGAAAATTTAATTTAATGAAAATGTTACCAAATTGCCAAGTATTTTTCAAAGAGTAGTTAGTGTGCTGAAGTGTTTATCTGTAAAAGGCATCCACTGGTTACATATTGGATATGTTGACTTGTATGAAGAGTGAGCAGTTTTGATATATGAGGTGGGCATGTGAGTTTAGAGAAAATGTTCCTAAGTCATGATTCTACTGGCTCTGTGGATCTAGTTTTGTATTCTTTCATTCTATCCTTAATGCTGTCACATGAAAAAAGCATATTTTACTTAAACTTGATTTTGTTTTGCATAGTTTATTTAGAGCAACTAGAAATTAAACTTGTTAAAAATTTTGACTGTAGTTCACGGTGAAAGTCTAATTTCAGAGCATAATATACAAAGCTCTCTATCCTACTTTTTTTTTAAAATTATTGTTGAAAGTATTACATTGAAAGATGTACATTTCCCCCCCATTGATCCCTTCTAGCCCACATTCACCCCAAACCTTAGGTCCTTACCTCATTATTGTCTTTGTCCTTTGGTTATGCATATGTGTATACAAGTTTTTTGGTTAATCTCATCTCACCCACCCACCCACCCCCACTTTCCCTCTGAGATTGGACAGTCTGTTCCATACTTCTGTATCTCTGGATCTATTTTTTTCATCAGTCTGTTTTACTTTTTATATTCCACATATGAGTGAGAGATCATACGATACTTGTTTTTATCTGACTGGCTTATTTCACTTAGCATAATACTCTCCAGGTCCCTCCATGCTGTCTCACAGGGTACAAGATCTTTTTTTTGCTACTGGGAAGCATTCCATGGTGTAGGAAAAAATAAACAAATGGGACTATGTAAAAATAAAAAGCTTCTGCATAGCAAAAGAACCCATCAACAAAATGAAAAGGGAGCCCACTGTATTGGAGAACATATTTGCCAATGATACATCTGATAAGGGGTTAATACCCTAAATATATAAGGAACTCATGCAACTTAGCAAAAGGAAGACAAACAATCCTATTAAAAAATGAGCAGAGTATCTAAATAGATACTTCTCCAAGTGGAGATACAGATGGCCAAGAGATGTATCAAAAAATGCTTAGTCACTAATCATCAGATTGATGCCAAATAAAACCACAATGAGGTATCACCTCAAACCTGTCAGAATAGCTACCATCAATAAATCAATCAATGACAAATGATGGTGAGGATATGGAGAAAAGGGAACCCTAGTACACTACTGGCGGGAATGTAGACTGGTGCAGCCACTACAGAAAACGGTATGGAGTTTACTATCTATCCTACTTTTAGACTCAAATTCCTCCATATCCCCTCCTCTACACCTCCTTATGTCTCAATACAGCCATTCAGCACAGTTATCTTTCTAGTTGTAAAATAAAAAGTTTAAGACAAATATAATATGTACTAGAGGCCTGGTGCACGAATTCGTGCATGGGTAGGGTTCCTAGGCCTGGCTCATGATCAGGGCTGATTGGAGCCTTCTGGCTGCCAGCCAGGGCCTTCCTTTGTTCTTCGCCGCTCCCTGGTGGTCAGTGTACATCATAGCGAGCGATCATACTCCTGAACTCCCTAATTGGTATATTAGGCATATATATAATATGTGTGTGTGTGTGTGTATAATCTAATAAAAGAGTAATATGGAAATTAACCGTTTCTCTGAGACATTTAAGCCACGCCCACCAGCCAAGCCATGCCCACCAGCCAATCAGAGCAGCTGTATGCAAATTAACCTAGCCAAGATGGAGGCAGCTGCGGCACAGGCAGCGGCAGGCGGCTGGGCTCAGACTGAGGAGGGGGCGGAGCCAGCAATCGGACCCAGAGGCAGTGACCAGCATGGCCGGCTGGGCTCAGACTGAGGAGGGGGAGGGGGTGGAGCCAGCAATTGGACCAGGAGCAATGGACCAGCATGGCCAGCTTGGCTTAGGCTGAGGAGGGGAGCCAGCCATTGGGACCCTGGAGGTGGCCACCAGCTGCCTCACCTAGCCCCTCACCCAGGCTGGCCAGGCATGCCAGCAGGTAGACATCCCCCAAGGGGGTCCCAGACTGTGAGAGGGCACAGGCTGGGCTGAGGGGACCCCCCCACCCCAGTGCACAAATTTTTGTGCACTGGGCCCCTAGTGTGTGTGTGTGTGTGTGTGTGTGTGTGAGATATATATATATATCTATATATAGATATATAGATATATAGATATGATATATGATATATATATATCATATTTCCTTTCTCTGGCTTACTGTTGTTCACACACACATAATAAAAATAAAAATGAGGAAATAACTGGAATCACATCTGCTTCAAATCTATAAATTTAAGTTTTCAAAGAGCCTATTCTTAGTCTCCAAGTAAACTAATTATTTGTTTAGAGCCTGAAGTCAAGGCCAATCTGTTTTCCTGGGAAAGAATTTAGGATAACAGCTAAATGACAGTGACAAACATATACATTTTTTTCTAAACGCTTCTTGGTTCATATGCAATTTGAGTCTGTTAGGTCATCCTCAGGACATTCTCATTCTCTCTCTCAGTTACATTCTTTTTCCTCTTTTGCATCTGTATGTGAGATTTCCACTAACATTTGAACTAATTGATATATATGTGAAGGCCCTAAAATGCATGTTCCTGAAATTATTCTAAATACAGTAGGTCCTCGGGTTACATCGGTGATCCATTCCTTCGGTGAGATATAACTCGGTTTTCACCGTAAGTCAGAACCCACCTACATAAGCACGTATGTCACTCACATGGAGCACATACACAGCAGTAATAAAGTGAAACAGCAAAAAAAAATTAAAAGAAAGATAACAATTCCTGACCTGTACTTGTGGTAAATAAATAATAAAAAACATGAAACACCTATGTACATACGTCAAAATGACGGAACTTTTTTTTTTTTTTTTAAATAAATGGGAGATGGCGATGTAACCACGAAATGACATACATTGAGTCCGATATAACCCAAGGACTGTCTGTATTTGTCTAAATTTTTTTCTTATTTACCCTTAAGAAAGCTTTACTTTAAGGATATTTTTCTATTCTTAATGGAGTTTAACTTTGAGATATAATTGAGCTTTGTGGGTTTCTGTCTCATTCGAAGAGGAGGAGAACAGGACAGAAAAAGAAGTATGGGTAGCAGGTAGTAAAGGAGCATAGGATGAAGGAAGAACCCTAGGCTTTGCTAGAAGTTTTGGAGGATGTAAGTTAAGAGTTTTAAGTTTTCCTCATTTTTTAATTTGCTTTAGCCAAGGAATATTTTAAGAAAGCAATTTTGGAAACTTCCTCATTCCAATCCTATATAATAAAAGGGTAATATGCAAATTGACCCTAACAGCAGAACCACTGGGAATGACAGATCACTATGACACACACTGACCACCAGGGGGCAGACGCTCAATGCAGGAGCTGCCCCTCGTGATCAGTGCACTTCCACAGGGGGGGCTCTGCTCAGCCACAAGCCAGGCTGATGGCTGCCAGTACAGCAGTGGTGGTGGGAGCCTCTCCTGCCTCCTCAGCAGTGCTAAGGATGTCTAACTGCAGTTTAGGCCTGCTCCCTGCTGGCAAGTGGACATCCCTCGAGGACTCCCGTGCTGCCAGAGGGATGTCTGACTGCCATCTTAGACCGATTCCCTGGGGAGCGGGCCTAAGCCAGCAGGTGGACATTCCCCAAGGGTTCCCAGACTGCGAGAGGGCACAGGCCAGGATAAAGGACCCCCCTAAGTGCACAAATTTTTGTGCACCAAGCCTCTAATCTATATATATAAAGGGCCAAGTGACTGTCCCACAGGCGGGTACATATGACACGCACTGACCACCAGGGGGCAGACACTCAGTTCAGGAGCTGCCAAGCTGCAGTGACTTGGCACTGGTGGTTCTGGGATAACGCACCCCAGAACCAGAAATGAGGGAGCCGATTCCTCGCAGGGCCACACAATTCTGCCTTCAGCCATGGGTTATGTTGTTACTGGGGCACTGTCAGCCCAGAATCTGGTTTATTGCACACTTGCGTTTGCATTCCACACCCTGTACAACAGCAATTTTGCAGAGTACCCTCTTGCACTCTGGGACCCCTGTCTATCTATATGTATATGGAAGGTTAAGTGACCGACCATCTGTCCAATCTGACTCTCCAGCTAACTTACAAGCTGGCACCTGTGATGCACACTGGCAATTTAAAAATAAACATTGACTAATGGTTTGACTCAGTGGATAGAGCGTTGGCCTGCAGGCTGAAGGGTCCCAGGTTTGATTCTGGTCAAGGGCATGGAACTTGGTTGTGGACACATCCCCAGTGGGGTGTGTGCAGGAGGCAGCTCATCAATGTTTCTCGTTTCTCTCTCATAGATGTTTCTCACTCTCTATCCCTTTCCCTTCCTCTCAGTAAAAAATCAATAAAATGTATTTTTAAAAAATAAACTGATTCATATATGTGTGATACATATAAAACTATCGCTAGCACAAATCACATGCGTGTGTTTCGACATTGGTCTCCCATTTATATTAATTCGAAGATAGTTTCTCATGATGTCAGCATTTGCCACGACTATTAATAAATCGCAAGGACAAACTCTAGGCAGAGTAGCAATATTCCTACCTGAACCCATTTTCAGACATGGTCAGTTATATGTTGCTTTCTCTCGAGTTCAAAGAGTGTGTGATGTTAAAGTTAAAGTTGTAAATACTTCAGCACAAGGGAAATTAGTCAAGCACTCTGAAAGTGTTTTTGCTCTTAATGTGGTATACAAAGAGATATTAGAATAAGTTTAATCAATTTATCAGTCATTGTTTTTATTGATGTTTTCATTGTTTTATATTATGTTTTTGTTGTTTTTATATCATGTCTTTGTTGTTATATCGTGTTGTTATTGTTTGTTAATCAATTTATATATTACCTTCATACAGGTTTTACTAATTTTCTTTCATTTCTGACACCTCTATTATAAAAGGCAAATAGCAATATTAACATATTTCTTCTAATTAATTTCCTTTCAATGTGCATGAATCCATGGACCAGGCCACTAGTTAAAGAATAATCAAGTGAATAATATTGTTCATGATGTGGGATGTAGTAGTTCCCCCTTATCTATAGTTTTGCTTTCTGCATTTCTATTACCCATGATCAACCATGGCCTGAAATAGTAAATAAAAAATTCCAGAAATAAATAATGTGTTAAATTTCACACCTTTGTGAATAGAATGGTGAAATCTCTCCTGCTTATCCTGCCCAGGACATGATCGTCCCTTGTCCAGAGTATCCAATGGTGGACCTACTAACCTCTTAGTAGTCCTCTCAGTTATGGGATTGAGGAACTTAAACCTCTCTCTTAGGTCCTCCAAAATCTCAACTAAAGCCTAAGACGTTATCTTACTAGTCTTCTTCCTTCATCCTATGCTTCTTTATTACCTGCTACCTGTCCCTTTTCTGTCCTGTCTCAGCTGAGGTATTGAGGTGCTTGTGTTCAAGTAAGCTTTATTTTACTTAATGATGGCCCAAAGTTCAAGCGTAGTGATGCTTGGGGGCTCAAAGATGCAAAGAAAAAAACTGTAAAATGCATCCTTTAGGTGAAAAGGTGAGTACAATAAAATAAGGTCTTTTGAGACAGAGACAACATACACATAACTTTTTTTTACAGAATATTGTTATAATTGCTCTATTTTATTATTAGTTATTGACATAATTGATTAGATATAATCAATTATTAATAGATATAATATATATTAATAGAAATAATATATATTAATAGATATAATTATTAGATATAATCAATTATATAATCAATTAGTTATTGATTAGATATAATCTATCCCTGTGCATAATTGTGAATTAAACTTTATTATAGTTATGAATATAGGGAAATCCTAGGGTATATAGGATTGGGTACTATCCATAGTTTCAGGCATCTTGGAATCGATTAGGGATCTTGGAATGTATCCATGGAGTAGGGGGGTATTGTATATGGCATGATTTGTTTCTACAAAGACGCTGATTCAGTGACATCTTCTAAACTCATTGGCTCTTTGGAGCAGGACAAATTTTGGAGCATGGACAGACTTCTTATAAGTGTCTATAAAAATTTTGGAGCATGGACAGACTTCTTATAAGTGTCTTATAAGTGTCTATACAAATTTTGGAGCATGGACAGACTTCTTATAAGTGTCTGTTCTCTTCCTTAAGAACTTTACTTAAAGGGGGAAAAAACAACAACCTACGAAACAGAGACAAATAATAATTTTGTTAGTAATAAGGCATATTTCCACTAAGATAAAAAACTTTCAAAAGGGAACTACTAAAAGTATTTTATATAAGTCCTCTTCATTCCTACAAGGATTTGGGGAGCATGTTAAAAAAAATGTAGAAATTCAAAGGTTCCGATCCAACACAAGACTCACCATTATAACCAAGGTTCAAGGAGTGATAATTTCATGACCAGTTTGAAAGAAGCCTTCAGAGTTAAAAGTTGTTTGGATTAACCCAACTGCATAATCTATTTTTCTTAGAAAGAGACTGTAACTCATCTATGGGGTTGCTCTGCAATTTATTGTTTGGATGTATTAGGAAGATCCTGAAACAAAGTTATTCACAAATTCATGTTACAGGATAAAATTTTCCGAATTCAAAATACCTGAGCTGGGCCCTAGAGTTTGCCTTTTTAATAAGTAGCTAGGTGATACCAGTGTTGATGATCTGTAAGGACACTGAGAACCACTGATGTAGACAGTCTTAGTCATTAACTGTATTAAGTTTTGTGGCTAGTGATAGTTTCAGGGAACTAGGAATGCCAATAAAATTGTTTAATGCAGCTTACCTTGTCAGTTTGTAATATGCAAGATGTTTTATCACTTGAGAGAAAGATATTGGAATTTTACTGTTCTGCATAACTGGATTTAAGGTATGCCAATTTTATGTTATTCCTCTAAATAGGAAAGAGGTTTATCTAATGTCAATTACTAATTCAACATCAATTATCAGAGCACAATTAATTCCGATTTCCTAAAGATCTCTACATTATGAAAATTGTCACATTTGTCAATAAGTTTTAATATATACTGATTGAGGAGATGTGCATGTTCGCCCTGGATCTCAATGTTATACACAGAACAGGTTTTTATCAATATATATCCTTCTTGCCAATTCCATTTTCTTTCTTTTTCATTATCTCATTTTCTCAAAAGCACAGGATGCACATTTAAATGCTAGCTGCATTCCAGCTCTTACCAATCAGACTCATTAACATTTTATAGAAAGTTCAGGCTGCCCCTAGTTACATGCTTACTTTTTCAATTCCAGGGTGTTGAGTGTGCTGCCCTGATCTGGGTGTATTCTAACTTACTGTTAGAAACAGAATGAGTCTTGCCCTGAGGGACCCTTTCAAACACGCTATTGGGCCTGAATGCATTTTTGCCCTTAGGCTATCTCCATTCCTTCAGACTGATCATCCAGACTCCAGTGAATATTGCCTTTGGGTCGTCTCCTTGGGTTTCATTTTCAAGGCTTGCCTGTCTTTTACCCTCAGGTTTTCCCTTTCCAGTTTCTGTATTAGGTTTTAAAGGCCTCGTGGCTCAAACACTTTCTCATTACAGCATTTTCCTGTTTCCTGCTTCCATAACATGGATGAGGACTGCTGTTTCATTGATCTGATGTTCCCTCTTAAGAATTTCAGTGTCCCCTTTCCTTAGGTATTACTTGTTTATGCCTTAGCTTATTTCAAGCCTTAGAAGTTTGAAGTCGTAAGCTATAGTAACATATAGTCAATCATATCCCCAAATACATACTTTCTACTAGAAGAAATTATTTGCATACCTACACTGTCATAACCACTCAGGGTGTTGGTAATAAATCAAGGCTGCATATTTGTTTTCATTTAAACAGAAATGGGTTTATTGGAAGCTATTCAGATAGCACAGTGAACACAGTTTCATGCTCCAGAAATCCAACTAAAGGAATGTCAAGTGAGCCAACAGCCACTGGGCAGCGGGAAACAGCCTTTTACCCATGGATAGCACAGCCTGGTTGATGAATATGTTGGATACTGATGCTGCCCTTTAAACTGATGCCAGTGGATGCTAGGTGCCACCATTATCAGATTGAAATGACTATTGAAAGTTTCTTCCTTGAGTCACTAGCTTCATGTTCAAGGTTGTAGCTAGGATCGTTAGATTGCCTGAAATAAATCTGTCTCACCTTATTGGCTTGCCCAGGTGGGAGAAGTTGCCCTGCTACCACTGAAGGCTTTACTGATGGCAGCATCCCCAACCCCAATGCCAGAAATGACTCAGATGCCCTGTCAAAGAAAACATGACTTTAAAATAACGGAAACATATTTACAAGGTCATTGTGTTGGAGGAGGTCATTGAGAGGTCATGACCTGCTGGCTACTCCCTGGCAATTAGAGACTCTTTATCCCCTCCCTTGTCCTTGCAAAGTACATCTGCCTACTTTTCCCATGCTAGCAGCCTTTTCAAGGATGTAGCCTTAAGAGAGTAAAGTGTTCTTGAGACCATCTGGGCTGACTAGGCGACTGAACCCAGTTTAGACCCCTATATAAACTTTCCGGGTTCAGATGGGTCGGTGTGGAGATCCAGCTGTCTTGCAGTTGCCTCATATGTAAGTTCCCTTGCATATTAAAGTTGCCACCTACCAACCTGGAACAGTCCACCTCTTTATTCAGTCATTCCTTACCCTTCATGAGTGGGAGCGAATTTGGGAATGAACACATTAGCACATACATATAAATAAGAACTTACACTAGCATCCACAGGTTTTCATTTTTGTATTTAACTTTTCCTTTAGTGGAACTGATCATTTTTCCCCTATTCCTGGCTGCCCAACATGTTTCTCTTTGTTCTCAACTCCCCTGAAACATAAGGTGGATTATGGACAGTACGTGCAAGTGAAATTTAGGCTTCTCGCTAAACTGACCAGTGTGAGCAGCCTCCAGAAGCAGGTCAGAGATAACTTAAATTATGCCTTCTTTTTGGGATAGAAGGTTGTTTTGCCTCTGAAATGCTTGGAAAATTCCACAGCCCACTTTAGGTCCTTAATGCTGCCTTCAGCCAGATCTGTTTATCCTAAAGATTTTCTGTAAAAGTCATTTATCTCTTCTTCCAATTTCCTTGGTTTCATGTTCTTCTGAACTATGCAAGCCTCAAAATCCGTATATAACCAACACAATGCAGGTTTTTATTTCTTTTTCTACAAATATGTTAAAAGGTTAACCTTGTAATAAATAATGTTATTTGCCTATTTTCTGGTCCTATCTTAAGTATGACTTCAACTAGGGGAAGATAATGCCTCAAGACAGAAAAGAAGCTCACTTTAACCTACAAGCATTTCTAGATGACTAAAACCTATGCAGATCATAGAGTTTTTGACTCAGTTATACATGATTCAATTATACACTTCTTTGAAAATATTTTTATTTAATTAAATAAAATGTTAAATTATTTTTAATGTTAAGTTACAATGTTTATTCATTTTTTCATTCAGTTAATATTTAAGTGCCCACTCTGTGTCAGGGACTGTTGTCAATGCTAAGGATAAAATTTTGGAAAAATGCCCACTCTAATACAGCTTGCATTCTAGTAGGGCTGTCAGACACATAAGTGATAAGTGAGACATAAATATAAATACATTTGTTTATATGGTTACAAAGGCTGAGAAGGGAAAATAAAGAGGGGAATTGTTATTATTGGGAAACGTAGAGCAGAAATGGTTAAAATTTTAGCTACAGAGGCCACGGAAAGTAATATTTATTTATTTATTTTATTTTTTTAACTTTTTATTAAGTTATTACATATGGGTCCTTATCCCCACATTCCCCCACAACCCCCCAACTCATGCTCTCACCCCCCTGTTGTCTGTGTCCGTTGGTTAAGCCTATAGGCATTCATATGAGTCCTTTGATTGATCTCTCCTCCACCCCCTCCACTAACTTCCCTCTGAGGTGTGACGGTCTGATGGATGCTTCTCTGTCTCTGGATCTGTTTTTGTTCATTAGTTTATGTTGTTCATTATATTCCGCAAATGAGTGAGATCATGTGATATTTATCTTTCTCTGACTGGCTTATTTCACTGAACATAATGCTCTCTAGTTCCATCCATGCTGTTGCAAATGGTAAGAATTCCTTCTTTTTTACAGCAGCATAGTATTCCATTGTGTAGATATACCACAGTTTTTTAATCCACTCATCTGCTGATGGGCACTTAGGCTGTTTCCAAATCTTAGCTAATGGTGAATTGTGCTGCTATGAACATAGGGTTGCATATGTCCTTTCTGATTGGTGTTTCTAGTTTCTTGGGATATATTCCTAGAAGTGGGATCACTGGGTCAAATGGGAGTTCCATTTTTAATTTTTTGAGGAAACTCCATACTGTTCTCCACAGTGGCTGCACCAGTCTGCATTCCCACCACAGTGCATGAGGGTTCCTTTTTCTCTGCATCCTCTCCAGCACTTGTCGTTTGTTGATTTGTTGATGATAGCCATTCTGACAGGTGTGAAATGGTACTGCATTGTCATTTTGATTTGTATCTCTCAGATGATTCGTGACTTTGAACATGTTTTCATATATCTTTTTGCCTTTCTTCTGTCTTCTTTAGAAAAGTATCTATTTAGGTCTGTTGCCCATTTTTTGATTGGGTTGTTTATCTTCCTTTTGTTAAGTTGTGTGAGTTCCCTGTAAATGTGGGAGATTAAACCCTTATTGGTGATAACATTTGCAAATATGTTCTCCCATTCAGTAGGCTTTCTTATTGTTTTGTTGATGCTTTTCTTTGCTGTTCAAAGCTTTTTATTTTTATGTAGTCCCATTTGTTTATTTTCTCTTTAGTTTCTATTGCCCTAGGAGCAGTATCAGTGAAGAGATTGCTTCGGCATATGTCTGAGATTTTACTACCTGTGAATTCCTCTAGCATTTTTATGGTTTCCCATCTTATGTTTAAGTCCTTTATCCTTTTTGAGTTTATTTTTGTGTATGGTTTAAGTTGGTGGTCTAGTTTCATTTTTTTGCATGTATCTGTCCAATTTTCTCAACACCATTTATTGAAGAGGCTGTCTTGACTCCATTGTGTGTTAATGCCTCCTTTTTTGAATATTAATTGAGCATAGTGGCTTGGATTGATTTCTGGGTTCTTTATTCTATTCCATTGATCTATATGCCTGTTCTTGTGACAGTACCGGGCGGTTTTGAGAACAGTGGCTTTGTAATACAGCTTGATATCTGGTATTGAGATCCCTCCTACTTTGTTCTTGTTTCTCAGGATTGCTGCAGCTATTTGGGGTCTTCTTTTATTCCAGATGAATTTTTGGAAAGTTTCTTCTAGGTCTGTGAAGTATGAAATTGGTATTTTTAAAAAAATATATTTTATTGATTTTTTTACAGAGAGGAAGGGAGAGGGATAGAGAGTTAGAAACATTAATGAGAGAGAAACATTGATCAGCTGCCTCCTGCATACCTCCTACTGGGGGTGTGCCCACAACCAAGATTCATGTCCTTGACTGGAATCGAACCTGGGACCTTTTAGTCCGCAGGCCAACGCTCTATCCACCAGTCAGGGCTGATGTTGGTATTTTAATGGGGAGTGCATTGAATCTATAGATTGCTTTGGGTAGTATGGACATCTTGATGATGTTGATTCTACCAGTCCATGAACACGGTATGTTCTTTCATCTGTTTATGTCTTCCTCTATCTTTTTTACAGTGTCCTCTAGTTTTCTGTTTATAGGGCCTTAGGTTTATTCCTAGGTATCTTAATTTTTTTGGTGCAGTGGTAAATGGGATTGCTTTTTTAGTATCTCTTTCTGTAAGTTCATTATTGGTGTATAGAAATGTCATAGATTTCTTGGCATTAATTTTGTATCCTGGTACATTGCCGAATTTGTTAAGTCTAATAATTTTTTGATGGAGTCTTTAGGGTTTTCTATGTACAGTATCATGTCATCTGCAAATAAGGCAGTTTTACTTCTTCTTTTCCTATTTGGATGCCTTTTATTTCTTCTTGTCTGATTCCAATGGCTAGTACTTCCAGTACTATGTCGAACAGGAGTGGTGAGAGTGGGCATCCCTGTCTTGTTCCTGTTCTTAGGGGAAATGGTTTAAGTTTTTGCCCATTGAGTATGATGTTGGCTGTGGGTTTGTCATATATGGCTTTTATGGGAAAGTAATATTTAAGTATAGACTGAGGGAGCAAGCCAGTGGATTTTAAGGAGAACATTCTAGCTAGAGGAAACAGGGTTCACAATATCTTAGGCAGGCATCTCTCTAGTTTTTCATGGGAAGATAAAGGATTTGGATTTGATTAAGTGCCAGTGTTGCGGTTTAGGGAAGAAGAGGGGATGAAGGAAAATTGGGGTCATTATAATGACATTGAGTTTTTTTCTGAGATGGGAACTAGAGGTTTAAGGTTACAAAGCCTGTGTCCTGACTGACATCCAGTAGCACCACTCTGCTTCCTGTGTGAAGCACTCATTGTAAGGAGAGGCAAAGGCAATAACATGCACTGTATTAATTATGCTACTACAAATTCAAGCAGTAGCTAATGAGGGCCTTGACTAGGTGGTGCAAATGCAGGTGGTCAGTTTCTGGGTGTAACTGTAGACTGCTTATAGTTTTGATGAATGTGAGGGGCAGGATCAGGGATGACTCTAAAATTTCCAGCCTCAACACGTGGAGATGTAGCTGTAATGATGATGGATAAGGAGGGAAAAGCAAGTATGGAAGAAAAAATCAGGAGCTCTATTTTTGTTTTTTTAAATATATTTTTATTTTTTACAGAGAGGAAGGGAGAGGGATAGAGAGTTAGAAACATCGATGAGAAAGAAACATTGATCAGCTGCCTCCTGCACACCTCCTATTGGGGATGTGCCCACAACCAAGGTATATGCCCTTGACCGGAATCGAACTTGGGACCCTTCAGTCCGCAGGCCGACACTCTATCCTCTGAGCTAAACTGGTTAGGGCCAGGAGCTCAGTCTTTGATGCATTATTTCTGTTGGATATTAGACATCTAAGGGGAGATAGCATTAAGTGGTTAGATAAATGTCTGAAATTTAGCAAAGAGGATTGGGTTAGAGATACAAATTTGAGAGCCATTGGCACACAAATGATATTCAAAGCTATAATCTATTGATACATAACAAAAGTACATATAAACTAGCTCCTATAATATTTTTTTTTCAGTTTTAGAGATGAGAAAACTATGACTTGGAGAGCGATATAGCTTGATGGCACACACACACATAAACACACACACACACAGGAAGTTATGTGCAAGGATTAAGTTTTAGAGACCTTTGTTTCTGAAGATTCAAGTCCTTCCCTTACCCAGCTCAATATTTGCATCTTCCTTGAATTGGCTATGTTTCCTGCAACTCTCCACCAGTCTGCAGCGCCCCTCTCCACTTTTTTTTCCCACTTGACCAGTTTCCTTTATCTGTTCAAACTCTTTCTTCATTGGCATTGATTAATGTTGAGCACTCTTCCAGTCATCTGAGAAGATGGAAAGACAAAAAAAAAGAAAAAAAAGGAATGGGCAAGGTACCACAGAAATCATGTTTTCCAACCAAATTAAATTAATGAAATAATAGCAGACTTCCCTTAAATATCTCAGGAAAGAAATAAAAGACAAAGTATGTATTCAGCAGTATATGATTTTTAAAGGCAATACAATATACTGTTGCCTAGTCTTTCATTATCTTAAAAATTCTCGTACTGTAATTATTATAATGTTTAAATTTCTAATAGCAATTCCTTAGTGTTATTACATGTGATCCCGATGAAAGCTATTTGGGTGAAGATGCTAAAAAGCACAGATGGATAAAATTCATATCTATATATATGAAAGCCTAGGTGACTGTTCCTATTGGAAGACCAGCCAGTAGCTATGATGCGCGCTGACCATCGGGGCAGACACTCATTGCAGGAGTGCAGGAGCGCCTCCTGGTCATCAGTGCGCTCCCACAGCCAACCTCTCCCAGCCAGTCAACCTCCTGCAGTCCCTCCCCCAGATGCCAGCCCCATCAGCCCTGATCACTGGCCAGGCCGAGGGACCTCACCTTTGCACGAATTTGTGCAGCGGGCCTCTAGTATTTCTATAAAGGGATACAGTACTCCTTGTCAGTTTTTCAAACCATGCAAATTGTTGATCAATTGTTGTTGCAGAGTTTTAGAATATATGTTTTTAACACTGGAGATAATAAAGAGAATTATCTCCTCTGTATTATATTCTAATTTCCTTTTCTCACCGCCATACCCCCCCCCCCCCATTTTCCCAATGTCCATTTAGCCCCAACTCCAGGACTCTCTTCTAGGCTTTCCTCATCCTGCCACATTTGATCAGATTACCTAGTATGCAATAGAGTGTGGTGGGGTCTGTGGTTAACTTGACCAAAGTTTCTCTTTCACTCCCTCTCTCTCCCTCTCTCTCTCTTTTTCTGTCTCACTCTCTCCTTTTTAGTTTAATACTATGTTACCCAAGATAAATACATCCCGGGGCGAGAAGTAGTCTACTGCTGACTTTTATTTCGTGACCCTTTCTATAGTCTTTCATGACTTTTAATTTTTAAGTTAAATAAATGTATCTGTCAACCCTACCTCCCTGTTTTCTAGGAACTAAATCTTTTCACTTTTGTCATTATTGGTTTGTTTTTTTCTACAAGAGTGAATTGTATTAATGAATGAGGGATTGGGAAAATTTCTGCCCTCTTCCAAGTACTTTTTCTTGGGATGGGCTTTTATAATGCAGTGTTTAATTAGCAAATTACTTATACACATTGGCCCATGTGTTACCTACATTTTACCAATCTCCCCCCCTTCTCTCTCTATTTCTCTCCCTCTCTCTCTCTCTCTCTCTCTCTCTCCCTTTCTTTCTTTCTTTCTTTCTTTCTTTCTTTCTTTCTTTCTTTCTTTCTTTCTCTTTCTTTCTTTCTTTCTCTCTCTCTCTCTCTCTCTCTCTCTCTCTCTCTCTCTCTGTACACGCACACACAAACACACACACACATCTAGGATTAAGACATGTTGCTTATACAAGTCTGTTCTTTAAATGAAGGAATCTGAGACTAAAACTAACATTCATTTAAGATATTTGTTTTGAATAAGTAACTCCTCCTCCACTTCTTTCTTTCCTTCCTCCCTTCTTTTTTTCCCTTTTTTTTCTTTTGCGCTTTATTTATTTTTATGTCAGAAACATGGCACTTACAGTGATCATTTTGGGCTAAGTATCTGGGCCAGATAGCCATTTATCAATTTGAATATATCACTAGGAGGAATGATAGGAGTCTACTTATAGAGTAACAGACCCCAATAATGCGGTTTTTTCTAGACTTTTTTGTGCCTCATTATCATAGAAACTACATGTAGACTATTATTTTACAAAAAGCCTGAACCATTGCTTAAGCTCTATTGGTACTCCTAGTAGAGTTACTTCCTTAGTCTCTATTACCAGAGTGAAACCAAATTAAAAATTAAACCAGGAGGTTTTCTTCTCTGAAACATCTGCAGTCCATTCAGAATGATCACATGGAAGTCACACACTTTTTATCTTCTCAGTAAAAGCATTTAGAAGAGTCCTTACAGCAAAGTGTTACTGACTTTCCTATAACATTCTATTTACAATATGTATGCTAAGTTTCCAGTCTCTTTGTTATATTTCCATTAATATCTCCACACTGTTTTATCTCCTTCCATTAATAATTACATCAGATGCATCAATTCCAATGTGCTTATTTTTCTTTTCTCACTTAGGGATTCTATATATCCCCCAGCTTTCTTTTGCATATATGTGATGTGTGATGTGTCAAGTTAGCATATAATTCCTGTAAGATCATTAGTAGTTGTATAAATGCAACTTGTGATTATAATAATTGCTAATAAATGAATCTAACTGTGGAAATCAGTGTTTTGTAAAACACAGACCTAAGCTCACATATGTAATTCAAGTACATTTTCATATCAAGATATATGATTTATATATTGACCATTTACTTATTCGAATTTCCTTTAAAATATTGAAATTTTATGTTAATCAACTAGAATAAAGTTAGTTAAATTTAGAAATGTGAGAGAAAGAAAAAGATTGGTATAAATTTTATACAAGTAAATATGGTTATGTATAGGCTTATAGAATAGCTCTTGGTTGGGAATAAGGAATTCTATTTTATTAGCTACCACAAAACAACAAAAAACAAATCTAATACTAGACTACAAAATTGTAAAATCACAATATAGTAATTTTGAAGAAAAATAAAATAAATGGAAATATTTTAAGATATGTTTGCATCTCAAGTATACATATATATATATATATATATATATATATATATATATATACACACACACATTCACAATGTTATATTATCTGAGAATGTTATTTATTTGAAATATATAGATTTAAAGAAGAAATAGAAGGTCCAGAAATAGAAGAAATGAAAACCAAATAACCCTAAAGATATCAAAGTTAGAAACATGGTCATGTTCTGATTAATAATTGTTCTATAACCATGTCCATCATAGTATTAAAGATGATGTGGTAATAGAATATTCAATTATTCACAAAAAGGAAACAAAAAAAGAGCTAGGTATATGAAATGATTTTTTTTTTTAATTATAGAGAAACAATGCAAGAAATATGCTCATGTGTGTATAGGGGAGACAAAAGAACTCAGACAATACATCATTTTTGCATTCAGTGGGTTTTAGTATTTTGTTGTTGAAATATGCAAGCAGTAAAACTGGGTCCTTTTGTTCCTACATTAAGATCTATTCTCAGTATTATTTAAAAAAAAACAGAAAAATCTGGTGCAAAAGTTCTTCAAAGTAGTATGTCTTTCGTGAAGGCTTTTGAAGAGGTGGCAAAGGGAGTGTATTATCACAGTATTCACGTTAAAATGCCTCTACTCATTTCTCTCCAGTGCGTCATGCAATATCACTACTGTTATAGCCTCTGTCCAGGTCTCTCTTTCCAAACTTCAGTTCCTCTGGATTTCTCTCCCTCCCTATTGTCATTACCTCATCCTAAGTTTCCAGATTTTTTTCTTTAAGTAGCTTTGTGTAAATACCCATCTTAACTAATAAAAGCTTAATATTGAAATTGACGGTTTCTTCGGGACACCCAACAGCCAATCAGAGCAACTGTATGCAAATTAACCCAGCCAACATGGCAGCCTCCACTCACGGAGTAAACGGCAGCTTCCATTGCGGCAGGAGTGAAAGTGAAACTGCCTGCGCGCTGGCTCACTTATCCTTGCCTGAGAGCAAAACATGTTTGCAACATTGTATAAATCATAGAATCCTCGGGAGCTGAAGGAAACAGCAGGCCAGCAGGCTGGGCCTGAGTCTAAGAGTAACAACATGAGTAACAACATTGTTTCATTATAGAGGCTGTGAGCTGAAGCAGAGAGGAGGTTTTGTTACATGTCTAGGCCTCGCCTTAAAGGAACAGCATCAATTATAGAAGATAAACAAACCCCAGTAACCTGCGTCCAGCCAGCCTTGCTGGGACATTGGGTCAATGGGAGCTTGGGCAGCCTTAAAGCCTGAAAGCACCAATCAGCTCGTCACCCATGCTGGCCACAGCCCAATGGGGTGAGGGACGTTCCTGGGGGGCTTGGCCAGCTGCACACAGCCATCAGACCATCACCCAGACTGGTCAGGCATGCCAGTAGGTTGACATCCCCAGAGGGGTCCCAGACTGCGAGAGGGCACAGGCGGGGCTGAGGGACCTCCTGAGTGCACAGAGCGGCTGCAGGGCGGAATAGCACAGGACCCAGGACCCGTGAGTGGGAAAGAGGCAGCAGGGTTGGCGGCCTACTTGGCGGCTTCTCAGACCCTTTGAGGGGCACCAGGGAGTGGGAAAGAGGCAGTGGGGGCCGAGGGCCTGCTTGGCAGCTGCCCAGGCCCTTGGAGCGGCATCAGGGAGGGGGAAAGAGGCAGCGGGGGGTCAGTGGCCTGATTGGTGGGATTCCCAGGCCCCTTGTGGGGCACCGGGGAGCAGGAAAGCAAGGCTGCAGGGGCCGGGGTCCTGCTTGGTGGCTCCCCAGACCCCTTGGTGGCACCAGGGAGTGGGAAAGGAAGGCAGCAGGGACTGGTGAGTGGGAAAGAGTCGGTGGCCTGCTTGGCATCTCCCCAGGCCCTTTGGAGGGCACTGGGGAGCGGGAAAGCAAGCTCTTAGGGGCTGGGGGCCTGCTTGGCAGCTCCCCAGGTCCCTTCCGGGGATCAGGGAGCAGGAAAAGGCTGGCCTGACCACGAGGCGGGGTTTTCCCTGCTTTCTGGTGGCTGGAGGAAGATGGGCAGTAGGCAAGCTTGGGAGCCAGGCAGCACCCAGCCCTGGCCACAGCTCAAAAAAGAGAACAACATGCAGGGGAGGGGAAGAGTCTGAGAGATCAACATGGGGGGTGCCTGCTCCAAGCCTCGATGGTGTGCCTAGGGGCAGGCCCCCAGCAGGTAGACACACACAGGAGGACTGCTCTGAGCCTCAGATGCAGCTGGGGGCAGGTCCCCAGTGGTGACACACACACACACACACACACACACAAGGTGCCTAGCAGACTGGGGCCATCATAGGACATCCACTGAGGGGTTCCAGACTGTGAGAGGGGGCAGGCTGGGCTGACGGACCTCCACCCTCCCCCCCGTGCACGGATTTCGTGTACCGGGCCCCTAGTTTTATATATTCTGGGATTTATCCAAACCCTAACCTGTCCCTTGTCCTTCTCTGCACAACAAATGCCTGTGATCTGAAATGTAATAGCAAGTAAATTCTCCTTCAAAGGCTAGGAGGAAAGGGAAAGGCTGCGGAGATCTTTTATTCCTATCTGAATATCACTGCATTGAAAGCTTGTCATTTTTTTTCATGAAAAGTATCCATGAAATATGCTTCTGCAAAGGAGGATCTGTGTGACCAGCAAGGAGCGAATAGTATTAGGGATTTTAGGTCTGTGTTCATCAGGGTTATTGGCCTGTAATTCTCTTTGTAGTGCCTTTATCTGGTTTTGGAATTAGGGTAATGCTACCTTCATAGAAAGCGCTTGGAAGTGTTTCTTCCTCTAGGATTTTTTGTAATAGTCTGAGGGGGATAGGTTTTAGTTCTTCTTTGAATGTTTGGTAAAACTCCCCTGTGAAACTGTCCAGATCAGGGCTCTTGTTTGCTGGAGGTTTTTTGATTACTGCTTCAATTTCATTGGTAGTTATCAGTCTGTTCAGGTTTTTTTTTAATTCTTCCTGATTGAGTGTTGGAAGATTGTAATTTTCTAGGAATATGTCCATTTCATCTTGGTTATCCAGTGTCTTTGAGTAGAATTGTTTGTAGTATTTTTAAAAAATGCTTTGTATTTCTGTGGGTTGGTTGTTATCTCACCTCTGTTATTCCTGATTTTGTTTGTTTGGGTCCTCTCTCTTTGTTTCTTGGTGAGCCTGGCTAGGGGTTCATCAATCTTGTTTATCCTTTCAAAGAATCAGCTCTTGGTTTTATTGAACTTTTGTATAATTTTTTTGGTCTCTGTGTCATTTCCCCTCTTGCCTTCATTATTTCCTTCCTTAGTTACCATTTTTTCTTGTTTTTTGAGATAGGCCTGTCAAGCTATGAACTTCCCTCTCAGGACTGCTTTTACTGTGTCACATAGATTTTGAACTGTTGTGTTTTCATTGTCATTTGTTTCCAGGGTGCTTTTTATTTTTTCTTTGAACTCTTTGGTAACCCAATCATTATTTCATAGCATGCTATTTAGCCTCCAGGCGTTTGATTTTTTTGATTGTTTTTATTGTAGTTGATTTCTAGTTTTATGCCATTGTGATCTGAGAAGATGCTTGATATGACTTATATTCTCTTGAATTTGAGGAGGCTTTGCCTTTGCCCCAATATGTGGTCTGTCTTTGAAAATGTGCAATTGAGAGAATGTATAATCTGTTGCTTTGGGATCAAATATTCTGAAGATGTCAGTTAATTCTATCTGATCCAGTGAGACATTTAGCATTGCTGTTTCTTTGCTGAATTTTTGTTTACAGGATTTATATGATGGTGTCAATGGGGTATTAAGGTCCCTTACTATGATTATATTGCTGTTGATCTCTCCCTTGATATCTTCCAGAGATTTTTTTATGTATTTTGGTGCTCCTCTATTGGGTGCATATATGTTTACCAGAGTTATATCATCTTTTTGAATTGCTTTCTTTAGTATTATGAAGTGGTTTACCTTATCTCTTATTATCGCCTTCACTTTGAAGTCTATTTTGTCAAAGACAAGTATTGTTACCCCAGATTTTTTAAATTTCCATTTGCCTGAAAATTTTTTTCTATCATTTCACTAGCAGTCTGTGCGAGTTGTTGGTTTTGAGGTGGGACACTTGTAGACAGCAAATATATGGGTCATGTTTTCTTATCCATTGAGCTATCCTGTGTTTTTTGATTGGAACATTTAATCCCTTCGCATTTAAGGTTATTATTGATAGGTACTTGTTTGTAGCCATTTTTATTCTTTATGCCTTGTTCTTTCTTCCCTTTCTGCTGCTTCTTTTTATAGCAGTCCCTTTATCCTTCCTTACATTGCCAGCTTGGTGGTAATAAACTCTCTTACCCCTTTTTTGTCTGTGAAGCTCCTGATTTTATGTTCAATTTTGAATGATAGCTTTGCTTGGTATAGTATTCTTGGATTCAGTCCCTTGCTTTGCATCACTTTGAATATTCCATTCCCTTCCTTCTGGCCTGATGTGTTTCTGTTGAGAATTTGGTTGGTAGTCTAATGGGAGGTCCCTTGTTTTCTGTCTTTCTCTGGTAGCATTTCAGATTCTTACTTTGTAGTTGATGTTTGCCAAGTTAATTATGATGTGTCTTGATGTCAGTCATTTTGAGTTCCTCTTCATTGGAACTCTGTGTGCTTCTTGGACTTGTGTGTCTTTTTCTTCCTCAAAACAGGAAAGTTTTCTGTTATTATTTCTTCAAACAGGTTTTCTATTCCTTGCTCAGCTTCCTCTCCTTCTGGCACCTATGTAGATGTTGTTTTGTTTCATGTTATCCCAAAGCTCCCTTAGTCACCTTCCTGCTTTTTAATTTTTTTTTTCCAGTTGCTGCTCTGCTAGGGTGTTTTTGTCTACCTTGTCTTTTAACTCACTGATGTGATCCTTCGCTTCTTCTAGTCTACTGTTGAAGCCTTTCATTGTGTTTGCTATTGCTGCTATGTCATTCTTCATTTCCTCTTGATTCCTTTTCATGTTGGTAACATTCTCATTCAGCTCCTTATAATTGTCATTGAGTTGTGTGTATTCATCATCCAGATGTTGGAGCATCCTTGGAACCATTACTCTGAATTCTGTCTTTGACAAATTATTTGCCTCCATTTCATTTAATTCCTTTTCTGATGATTCCTCTTTTTCTTTCCTTTGGGGATTGTTTCTTTCTCTCCTCATTTTTGCAGTAATGTTTTAATTGTTTCTCAACTGCTTTGCTACCCAATTTCTTTTGGGGGTGGTCCTATGTAGTTGGTGACTTTTAGGACCCAGTGGTGTAGTCTGTCAGATTTCCTGAGCATGGTGTTCTAGTGAAACCTTCTACTTGACCTATTTGAGTTCCCCTAATGTAGTTGGGTCTTGAATGTTAGTTTCTTGTTCGTGGATAAAATCTAGTCATGGATTTTCTGACAAGGTGACTCATCCCTGGCCTCATTGTGAAAGCTGTTGTGGATGTGCTTGTGGTTCTGGCTCTTAATGGAAACGGTTGCCTGAGGTCTCACTGGTGTGCACTCACTGTGAGATCCCAGAGTCCATGGCCTGGGATGAATGGGTCTCATAGCCTGAGGCTCAGGTACTGTGACTCTGGCAGGTATTGTATGACCCTTACTGGGGTATTGTTACTCTGAAAATCACTGCAAAGGTCCCAGGACCTGTGACAGTAGGAGGCAGCTGTACCATAGTCTGCACATGAAACAGTTGGACTGTGGCCTGGGTGATTTCACTCCATGAATCATGAGAGGATCCAAGAGCCAGGGGATGGGAATGCAGGAATCTTGGTGTCTGTGGCTAAAACAGCATGACCTTTACTGGGTATGCGAGCCCTCAATAGCTCACAAAGGTGTCCAGAAACCAGCAGCCGGTAGGGGAAGTCCTGGATTCTGCTGAGAGAGCCGTGTACCCTTGCCTGGAGAGGTGCGTGCCCAGAGGCATCTTAGAGAGGGGCCCAGGAGCTGTCTGCCAGGTGGTGGGTTCCTGGGGCCCATGTACAGAAGCTGGCAGCCGGTGCCTGTTTGATTTTACTTGTCTCCTTTGTGGGTCATGTTATAGTCCTGCTAGACAGCACTGTTCTAGATCTCAAATGGAGTAAATTGAGAAAATATCCTATATTGGCAAGGTATTACACTGTGATTCTTTGTGTTTTACATGTGTGACTATCACATTGTATAAATTATGTGTGTGTCTGTATGTGTCTGTGTGTCCCTTGCTGCTGCCCTTCACTGATGGAATCACTTACTGAGGACACATTGATTAAGCAGTGCTGGATATTATTAATGGCTGGGTCAAATCTGTGATGTCTCCGAGAATCACTGCCTCAAAGGCAAACCCCTTGTTTAAAATTAATCACCTCATTTAGTCAGTCTGCATGCCCCTGTTGCTCTGCAGTTTTCTACAGCCATGTTCCACTATTTGAACTCTTCTTTCAATATGTTCTTATGACTTTTCTTCTGCCTTGTCCCTTCAGGACCACCTGACTCCAATTTTTAACACAGCAGCTGTTTGAGCATTACTTGCCAATTCTCTCTGTTCATACACCTGACTCTATTGGTATCACATCCTGAAATGTTGGATTCCTTTATGCATAACGTGTAGGAAAAGAACAACCTAAATCAGAAAAATGTATAGATCACTTGAAACATTTTTCTTTGTGGTAAAGGACATAGATTTTTTTTTCAGAAGATATAATCAAAGGCATTTGTTAGACTAGAAGTAATGGGATAAAGTAAAATGAGATTTCCTTTTATATTAAAAAATTCTGAGAAGTGGCTAATGATCATGAACATCTCTATTCACCATATAAATAAATTATGAGTCCAGGCTCTCACAATCTTTTTAGTATTGAACAAAACTATAAGCCAAATATTTCAAAATGAAAGTTGTACACAACTATCATTTCTTTTAATGATACATTTTATTTGGAACATATGAAAATTAGTATCATGTTTTCCAGTAAGTATGTGGTATCAAAAGAGAGATCAGCAAAATTATACTTAAAATTTTATGTTAAAATAACAGTATTTTACAGTTTCATTTTCATTAAAAAATATCTTAAAATTT
>PVJC01023390.1:0-26420 GCA_004026665.1 Murina feae | reverse complement strand
GTGGTGAGGGATTTAGAAGCAGCAATCTCACCCAGCAATTTTCAACCAGTGTGCCACAAGAATTTTTAAAACATGCAATACCTGACTGCTTAGTCACGGGCACTGACCTTTTTTACTTTAGATTGTCAAGTAAGAAAATTACAACAGCCAACATGATAGCTGTCCGGTGTGAATTAACCAAAATAATATCTTTTTTTTTTCTTTTAAGACCGGCAAAAAAATTTTTTTTGGTGTGCTGCAGAATTTTAGTAATTGGTTTATGTGTGCCATGAGATGAAAAAGGTTGAAAATCGCTGCTCTAGCTGAATGGGAAGCTTAAGGCTTAGTCTGTTTTGCTTAGATTTTATGTGTGTATTTTGAATTTGTTAAGACACCGATGGAGGAGAGAAGGAAACTAGTCTCCTCCACTGTCCCTAACATATAGCGAGGCATGATTTGGCATAAATCCTCATAGTGCTTTTCCGATGGTAAAACATGATTACTGTAAATGTAAAATGTTTGCCCATGTGGTCTGTTATTATTGTGATCATTCTGACCTAAGTTAATTTAAGCGACTCTATGGATCACTATGTAGGACAAAGTTTGCCAAAAATGTTATAGACCATACAACCAACCCTGCATTCATCTGGGTTATGGAAAAAAAATACCGTAACCAGTTAGTGGATGCAAAGTTTTCAAAGACAGACTTTTGAAGGGACCTAGGAGACTCGATAGATAATAAACATTTAAAATTCTGATTGGATAAAGAATAAAGCACAGCCAGAGAATGAAATGCAGGTGGCACTTGGGTCCCAAGAAACCTTCAGGCTCAGCTCCCAGGTCCTCTCCAAGTTTCACAGGATGGACTTTATCTCTGGGTTATGATCTCTGAACACACGCAGGAAGATCTCCATTGTGAGAGCTGCAGCGTATGTATCTACATTGTTTGTTTGTTTCAATGTGCCCCACATTATGTAGGAAAGCCAGGCTGCCAGGTGTCAGCAATTCATCTACAGAGCCCCAGTCAGTGGTCCTGGGTTTTACCAAAAATGTTTCAGATTTTAAAGAGCACATTAAAAATTATTAACCAGCACATCTCATTTTTATCATAGACAAGAGTGTTTATCTGACTTCCAGGAAACCTCAGAGATCATCATAGGGATGTTGTGGTCTAGCTATAAGATAACTCTATCTTATACAGCTCAGAACTGGATTTTCCAGCAGGCTGTCTAGACACTTGCTGTTCTAGTATTATTATAAGATCATATTGTACTGACCTCAACTCTTTATTTTTTTAGAGAGGTATCTTCTGTTTTTATATTATAGACTAGAGACCCAATGCACAGAATTTGTGCAAGAGTAGGCCTTCCTTCCCCCAACTTCTAGCACTGGCTTCCCTCTGGCACCCAAAACCCAGGCTTCCCTTGTAGACCTGCCTTCATCCGAAAGGTCGTCCCATCTAATTAGCAAATTATGCTTTTATTATTATAGACTAGAGGCCTGGTGCACAAAAAGTTGTGCACTAGGTGGGAGAAGGGGTTGGTCCCTCAGTGTGACCCGTGCCCTCTCTCAGTTTGAGACCCCTAAAGGGATGTCCTTAGGCCCACTCCATGGGGTATTGGGCCTAAGCTGGCAGTCTTATATCCCTCTGACAGCCCAGGAGCCCTTGGGGGATGTCCACTTGCCAGCAAGGAGCAGGCCTAAGCTGTAGTTGGATATCCTTAGTGCTGCTGAGGAGGTGGGAGAGGCTCCCACTACCACCGCTGTACTAGCATCCGTCAGCCTGGCTTGTGGCTGAGCAGAACTCCCCCTGTGAGAGTGCATTGACCACCAGGGGAAGCTCCTACATTGAGTGTCTGCCCCCTGGTGGTCAGTGTGTGTCATAGTGACCAGTCATTCCCAGTGGTTCTGCTGTTAGGGTCAATTTGCATATTAACCTTTTATTATATAGGACACAGGCCTGGTGCACAGATGGGGGGTCAGCTGGTTTGCCCTGAAGGGTGTCCTGCTGGGGTGCCTGGCCAGCCTGGGTGAGGGGATGATGGCTGTTTGCAGGCTGGTCAAACCCCCCAAGGGGGACCCTCAACCCATGGGAGTATGACCATCCTGGGTGAGGAGCTGAGGGCTATTTTCAGGCTGACCACATCCCCTTCAAGGGAGGGGTCTATATTGGGGTGCCTAGTCAACCTGGGTGAGGGGCTGAGGGGATGTTATCAGGCTGGCCATTTCCACAGGCTGAAAGCAGGTATCTGGGATTTATTTAACTTGTATAATTGAAACTTTGTTGCCTTGAGCAGAGCTCAGGGCCTGCAGGGCAGGTGGGAATCTTGGCTTCCTCCATCACCGGGGCAATGCAAGCCTCCTGCCTTGCTACATCTCCCTGGCTTCCACCATCTTTGTGAGGAGTGAGGGTTAATTTGCATATTACTCTTTTGCCTGGGCAGGGAACCCCCAAGCCCCTCTGATCTCCAGCTTCACAGAGCCCAGGCCTCTGCGATCACTGGCTCTGATCCTGCCCCCTGCCATCACCAGCTGCACCCCTGCCCCACTACAGCTTCTGGCAAAGACCTCTGGCCTGAGCAGGAGACCCCTAGGCCCCTATGATTGCCTGTTCTGCCCCTCAGGCCCCCCACCTTCCCTGCCACCTGCCTGGCTAACAGGCCTGACTACTTCAGCTAGTGGCTATGGGGGAGGCCATCTTGTGGCCATAGGGGTGTCCATCTTTGTGATGGAGTGATGCCTAATTTGCATATTACCCTTTTATTATATAGGATAGAGGCCTGGTGCATAGGTGGAGGCTGGCTGGTTTGCCCTGAAAGGTGTCCCAGATCAGGGTGGGGGTCCTGCTGGAGTGCCTGGTCAGCCTGGGTGAGTGGCAGATGGCTGTTTGCAGGCTGGCCACCATCCCCAACCCCCAGCAACACAAGCTCCCAGTGAGGCTGGCTGGAAGCAGATATCTGGGATTTATCTATCTGCTATAATTGAAACTTTGTTGCATTGAGTGGAGGCCACAGAGGCCAGCGCAGATGGAAAGCTTGGTTTCCTCCATCGCTGGGCAACCAAGCCTCCTGCTTGTTCCAGCTCCATGGCTGCGGGCTGCCATCTTGGTTTGGTAAATTTGCATGTAGTCACTCTGATTGTCTGGTGGGTGTGGCTTGGGGCATAGCAGCGGTGTGGTCAATGTGTATGTTTCTTTTTTATTAGATTAGATAGAAAGTCCCCACTTTTAATGTTATTCGGATGAATACTGAGAAAGGCTCTGGCCAGGAGTTTTTGACACTGGATATCAAAGCAAATGATCAAATTATAGGAAAACAGAAGTTCTTAATTATCCCCTAAAAATTGGTTGCCTCTCCCAGATATTTATTTTTATATTTTTAAATTGATTCTAGGGAGAAAGAGGGAGGGAGGTAGAGAGAATGAGGGAGAGAGAGAGAAAGAGAGAGAAAGAGGTGAGAGAGAAACTTTGATTGTTTGCCTCCTGTATTTTCCCTGAGCAGGGATCAAACCCACAATCTAGATATGTGCCCTGACCAGGAATCAAACCACCCCCTGCCCTCTGCCACCTTCTGGTACACAGGATGATGCTTCAACTAACTGACCCACACTGGCCAGGGCATTTCTCCCTCATTTTAAAAACTATCTGTCAATTGAATTATTTGGAGTTTTAATTTATTTTATATTTCAAATTTTAAAACACTCTATTATTTTTCAAAAAACATGTTTTGGGGGTTTTGCTTGTTTGTTTTTAAGTAAGGACTTTTAAAATGAAAACATATTAATCATTACAGCTTTTAGGGTGCTTGATGGAAATATTTTAGTATAATATAAATTCTTTAAGCCTCTCCAAAGCTACTCTAATAAAAACACAATATGACAAATAAAGTAGCTTTAAAACAAAATCTTTTTTTTTCTTACTAGAGTGTTGCTCTCAGGAAAGAACATATAGAAATTCCAAAGTCTCCACTAGAGCTTGTTTTTCTTACCTAAAGTGAATGTGCTTCATTCAGTGGGCTTCCTAACTGTGAGACTTTAAGGTTGCAGGCTCTTGCCAAGGTAACAAAGTTCAGCATAGCCTAGTCCTTGGCCCTACCTGAGAAGTTAACAGTCTAGCAAGGAAGACAAGCCATACAAAATAGACATAATAGAAGCCAGAGTGAGGTAACTTGCTATTTTGGAGGCTCTGATGAATTGTGGTAAACAATACCAACAAAGGAGACAGTTCACCATGACTAGTGAAGTCTTATGATTAATGTGTCAAAATGGACAGCCAACAGAAATGTTGATCTGAGGTTATTGCAAGGCTAATAAACTCATTTCCTGATCCCCTTATATTTTCCTTCTTCATTGATGATGCAGTACAATATAAGTAATTAGGTAACATTCATTAATATCAAACAAAATCAGATTTTACATCTGCCTATTTAATCAGTAGCAATGGTGAAATCAAACAAAATGAACCCACTGTATGTTTTTGATTTGAGTTATTTTTATTATATCATAAGATACAAAATGCACTTGAAGTCATCATTTTCTCATGACATTTTTGTACTTTTTTAATATGATCATTTTATGTTTTCTTGTGTTTCAATATATTCATCTTTATGGAAGATAGCATTGTGTGTACAAATGAGTTTTTAATCAACAAAAAATTTCACAATACAGTTGTAGAAAAATACATTTGATTTTAAAATTGTTGATATATATCAACAGGAAGATGCATATATATATATCATGTTTCAGTTCAATAAAGTTTTTCTAAGTGATCACCATCAAAATATGTGTCCAGGTAAAGAAACAAAGTGTTAACATCCCAGAAATCCTTCAGATATGTTCTTTCAACTACTATCACCCATATCCAAGAGGTAACTACTATTCTGACCTCTCATGACATAGATTAATTTTGCTGAATTCAATTTTATATTTGTGACATTGTTCAGCATTGTTTAAAATGTAGCTTCCTTTACACAGTTATGTTTATAATAAAATATAATCATGTTGTTCCATGTAGTAATGTGTGTGTATATATATATATATATATATATATATATATATATATATATATAATAAGTAATATGCAAATGAGGTTAGGACTCTGTGGTCATGACCAGCTTAGGAGAAGGAGCTAGGCATGGCCCCAAGCCTGAGAGGACAACACGCAGGCACAGACTAGAGCCTGAGAGATAAACACAGAGGGGCACCTGCTCCGAGCCTCCATGTTGCAGCTGGGGGCAGGCCCCCAGTGGACACACACACACACACACACACACACACACATGGGGTGCCTGCTCCAAGCCTCTGCAGCATGGCTGAGGGCAGGACCCCATTGAACACACACACACACACACACACACACACAGGGCACCTACTCTGAGCCTCCGCAGCGAGGCTGGGGGCACGACCCAGCAGACACACATACACAAACCCACACACACAGACACACACACGGGGCACCTGCTCTGAGCCTCTGCGGCCAGACGGAGAACAGGAGCAGGTTTAAGCCTTCAGTAGGACATCCTCTGAGGGCTCCTGGACTGTGAGATGAGCAGGCTCTACCCCCAGTGCACAAATTTCATGCACCAGGCCTCCAGTTGCTCTATACTATTCCATTGTGTGAACATATAGCAACATTTATATCCATTTTACTATTAATGAACATTTGAAAATTTTTCTAGTTTATGGCTATTGTAATAGTCTTGCTATCCACATTCAAATATACATCTTTTCTATTTCTGTTTTTATTTCTGGTAGGTAAATCTAGGATTAAAATTGGTAGGTTGTGGATTCTTTATACATTTAGCTTACGTAGATAATGGCGCACATTTTGAAATTGGCCTTGATAATTCACACTCTCAGCAACAGCACATGGGAAACCAGGATACTCCACATATTCACACACTGTCATTTTCATTTTCCCCACTCTGGAACTTACATTTATTAAAAATAAATACTGATTATATTTCAGTTCACAAGTGTTCTTGCTCTATCTAAAATATAACCATGCTAAATATTTAAAAGTATAACTTTCTATATATTCAAATGACTTTTGTTATTTGATATAAAATCATATTTTTATTAAACTATCTCTATGTATAAAAACTCAACTCAGCACTTTGTATTTTAAAACTCATTTTACTTTGGGAAAAACCTGCCTCTATATTTCAAAGTGTTTCTGTGAATCTGAGGAAGTTTTTGTACTAGAAACTAGAAAGATAGAGGTAGATGATAGAGAAGTAGATAAACAGATAGAAAGATAGATGTTCAGTAGCTATTTGCCTGGAGTGTAAAAAAAAAATCACCCCAAAAATGCACATGACACAATCCATTGTATAAAATGGGAATTCTTTTGACAAAGAGCTACGCATAAAATAAATTACTCACAGTAAATGTTTAAAGTGACCCCTCCTAAAAATAAATAAATAAAACACTGCACTGCTATAGACTAAGAATGAAAAATAAAACTATTGAATCAGCCACATTCATTTCTCTTTTATAGTTTTGTGGCCCCAGACTAGGAAACTTCAGAAGTCATTACTTGATCACACTCTTGGGAGCCTTTGATCTGCACCAAGTAAAGGAGAAAAGATGTTTGGATAAAATGAAAGCTACAGGGATATGCCTGAAACTACTTTTAATCAGTTTGGGAAAATAGTGCTGGAAATAGTCTCTTCCATCAAATATTTACTTTCAACATCTTTTTTTTTTTTGGAACCATATGTTTGAGAAAGGGGCAATTATTAATCATTGATTAATTGTAGGTTTTAACATCATTGAAAGTTAATGACCTAGTGACTATGTTCCAAGCTACAAATCAATCATTTTGTTATTGTTTTTTCAATCATTACTCAAGGATATGTTTATTGATTTTAGAGAGAGTGGAGGAGAGTGGAAGAAACATCAATGTGAGAGAAACATTGGTTGGTTGCCTCCTGTCTTTGCTCCAACTTGGTTTCAAACCTGCAACCTGGGCATGTGCCCTGACCCAGAATCAAATGGTGACCTTTCAGTGGATGGAATGATGCCCAAGCAACTGAGCCACACTGGCTAGAGAAGTATGTTACTATTTTAAAGCAATGTCCAAGCCCATCTAATCTAATAAAAGGGTAATATGGAAATTAACCATTTCTCCGAGACACTTAAACTACGCCCACCAACCAAGCCACACCCACCAGCCAATCAGAGCAGCTGTATGCAAATTAACCTAGCCAAGATGGAGGCAGATGCGGCACAGGCAGTGGCAGGCGGCTGGGCTCAGATTGAGGAGTGGCGGAGCCAGCGATCAGACCAGGAGCAACAGACCAGCATGGCCGGCTGGGCTCAGGCTGAGGAGGAGGTGGAGCCAGCAATCGGACCAGGAACAATGGACCAGCATGGCCAGCTTGGCTTAGGCTGAGAAGGGGGCGGAGCCAGCGATGGGACCCAGAGGCAGTGACCAGCATAGCCGGCTGGGCTCAGACTGAGGAGTGGCGGAGCCAGCAATCAGACCAGGAGCAACGGACCAGCATGGCCGGCTGGGCTCAGGCTGAGGAGGAGGCGGAGACAGCGATGGGACCAGGAGCAGGCCACCAGCATGGCCTGCTGGGCTCAGGATGTGGAGGAGGTGGAGCCAGCCATTGGGACCCTGGAGGTGGCCAGCAGCCTCACCAAGCCCCTCACCCAGGCTGGCCAGGCATGCCAGCAGGTAGACATCCCCCAAGGGGGTCCCAGACTGCGAGAGGGCACAGGCTGGGCTGAGGGGACCCCCCTCAGTGCACAAATTTTTGTGCACTGGGCCCCTAGTCCTATATAATAAAGAGGGAATATGCATATTGACCATTACTGCACCACAAAAGTGGTGGTACCCACAGTGGAGGTAGGGGTTTCTGTAACACAAGATGGCTGCACCCACCGTGGAAAATGAGTTCCCATAACAAGCCTTAACAAGCAATAAGCAGGGACCTGAGGCTGTGCCCCCTCATACTCCCATGGGGCTTGACAGGGGACCTCAGGATGTGCTCCCCACCCTGGCACCAGACCAGGGGAACTCAGGTCACACCCCCTGCCCAGCAGGGTTTGATGGGGAACTTCAGGCCATGACCCTGCCTGTGTGAGGCTTAACGGGATCACCTAGTGGGGCATGATGGGGGACCTCAAGGCATGCCCCCCACCCTGGTCTGGGCTGAGGGACTTTAGGCCAGTCCCCCCACCATGGTACTGAGCCAGGGGACCTGAGGCTGCGCCCCCAGTCCAGCAGGGCTTGACAAGGGTGAGACCTAGCCCAATGGGGGTTGTGGGCCAATTTTGAGGTGCATGTGGGTTGGGCGAGGACTTGATGCTTGGTCCCATGGTGCTCTCCAGACAGACAGGAGAAAGATTTTAATATAAATTTTACTAATTTTCTTTCATCTCTGACACTTTGATTATAGAAAAAAGGCAAATAGCAATGTTACAATATTTCCTCTAATTAATCCTCTTTTAATGTGCATGAGTTTTGTGCACTGAGCCACTAGTAAGTCTATAAAGAATTATAAAGAGGTGGGTAAGAAAGTGCATGCTTTCCTCCTTTTACCACCTTCTTATTCTAGCTAATATCTAATTGCTTTTATGATTCTATCTGCAATGTAACTTCTTTAGTGAACTTTTCTTGCCTTTATATTAAGTCACATCTAAACACTAATGTCCTCTTACTGTTTTGTGGGTTTTTTTTTTATTTACAATTAAAAGTGTAATTAATGTTTAGTCTCTTCTCCTAATTATAAATTGTATGAGGAGAGAGGACAGTTTTTCCTCCCCAGTACACCCTAAATGCTGGATACAGTGGCTTCACATAAGAAATAAGCAATACATATTTGTTGAATGAATATATGTACTTGTTTATGTCCTACAATGAAAATGGAGCATAGATAGTTTACTGCTTAAAATACTCAGTGCTGGAGAAGATGCTAACTGTCATAATGATACTTCATGTTTGTGAAATCATTTCATTATTAAAAGCCTTCCTTTTCTTCTTGGTGGAGAGGACCCCTTGAGAGGCCCGAGTGGGAGCTGGACATAAGGAGGGTCTTACTGTAAAGAGATCATCAAATTCTTGGTCAACAGTGCGTCACAGAGGAAATAACTTAAAACATCATTAATCAGATTCATATTTGTTTGCACAAAATTGTCTTCACTTTGAGCATTAGAATGCATTAGGATCAAGTGAAATGAAATAATAGGAAAAAAATAAAAAAGAAATGAGTCCAGCCTTAAAATACGGAGAGGATTTAGTCAAATTAAGTTACCTATGCAGGTATCATGAAGAGGAGATAAATGTTGTAATACCTGCATTTATTTTGATGAGGTAAGTTTTCTAAAGAATTCCTTAGAGATAGCAATAGTCTGACAGATAGAGTTCAATCAGCTTTTCTTATCTATATCCAGAGTTTAAGCAGGTCAGTAAGGAGATCCTAGATTGTTTTTACCTAAAAAAGGTAAACAGTATGCAGAACAATTTATAAATAATTGAAAGATTTACTAGATGCCTTTCAGATCATAATGAAAGTATTTAGTTCATTATGAAAGCTTTCCTTAGATCTCACTTTAAAATTAAAGCCACTCTGGTGGGTGTTTCTCGTTTGTAGTTTTGATCAAGACTGCCAAAATCAGCTATTTTCTCTCTCTCTCTATTTTTTTCTGGAAGTAAGATATAAAGAAATGAGAAACAACAATAAATATTCAAATTATTCAGTTTTTGATGAAAAGAAGGGATTATCTATACTCAAGACATTATCATTAGAAAAAAAGGCAACAGTGTATAAAGATATAATTAAAGCAAAACAAAAATAAAGGAAAGCTTTCCCCTAATAAAGAAGACTTGAATGCAAAAGAATCCAGAAGAATAACCCTAAGCCATCTGCCATAAAGTTAATTGGCTTCAAACTGTACATAAACATTTATCTTGTGCTGCAAGGCAAGAACAATATGTTATTTATAAAAGTTTAAAGAACTACCTCTGGTCTTAGACTTCTTTAGAACAACTGTCAAAGTGAGAGGACAGTAGAACAATTCTCTTAAATCCTGAGTGACCCAAGGGTTTTATATTTGCCCAAAGTAAACGCAGGTAACAGAAAACCAGCTTTGACTATGCAAATAGCAGAGGGCTATTATTGCCAAGAAACTGAGTGTGTGTGTGTGTGTGTGCCTGTGTGTGTTTCCTTTTCTTTTTTTGTCACCCTTATTACCAATCTTTTAAGAATCTGGGGAAGAACAGCTTAAGACCACTCAGTGGTTGTCCCTACCCATTCGGTAGCCTGAGCAGTGGGAGCTGCAGACCTGCCTTGGGTGGCGGTTGAGTGCTCAGGTCTTCAGTAATGTGGTGATGAAAAGGGGCCACATGCTAACCTGGCTAACACAGGGAAGCCCTGCATGGTGGCCTTGCAAACTCAGAGACCTAAAGTAACCACGACGGATGGTCTGATACAAAAATTTTTTAATTGAAAAGCAGTTTAGAGTGCGTAGTTATGTCCTAGGCCAGTATCTTTCCTGACGAAGATCAACATCGATCTTAACTGAGTCTATTGTGATCCCTCCAACTTTGTTCTTTCTCAGGATCGCTGCAGCTATTCGGGGTCTTTTTGTTCCAGGTGAATTTTTGGAGAGTTTGTTCTAGGTCTGTGAAATATGCCAACGGTATTTTAATGGGGGTTGAATTGAATCTATAGATTGCCTTGCGTAGCATGGACATTTCAATGATGTTGATTCTACTGATCCATGAACACGATATATTCTTCTATTTGTTTATGTCTTCCTCTATCTCTTTTTCAGTGTCCTGTAATTTTCTGAGTAAAGGTCGTTTCCATCCTTGGTTAAATTTATTCCTAGGTATCTTATTTTTGTTGTTGTTGCAAAGGTAAATGGGATTTTTTTTTTTTTAGTTTCTCTTTCTGTGAATTTATTATTGGTGTATTCAAAAAGCCATAGATTTCTGGGTGTTAATTTTGTATCCTGCTACATTGCCGAATTTATTTACTAATTCTAGAATTTTTTTGATGGAGTCTTTATGGTTTTCTGTGTACAATATCATGTCATCTGAGAATAATGACAGTTTTACTTCTTCTTTTCCAATTTGGATATTTTTTTATTTCCTCTTCTTGTCTGATCGCTATGGCTAGCACTTCCAATACTATGTGGAACAGGAGTGGTGAAAGTGGGCATCCCTGACTTGTTCCTGTTCTTAGTGGAAATGGTTTTAGTTTTTGCCCATGAGTATGATGTTGGCTGTAGTTTTGTCATATAAGGCTTTTATTATGTTGAGGTATGATTCTTCAATTCCCACTTTGCTGAGTTTTTATCAGGAAAGGATGTTGGATTTTATAAAATCTCTTTTATGCTTCAATTTTATTCTTAGTTTATCAGCTTGTTGAGATATTTTTATTCTTCTTGGATAAGTTTTGGAAGGTCATATTTTTCTAGGATTATGTCCATTTCCTCTAGTTTGGTTTGTTGGAATAGAGTCATTCATACTATTTTTTATTTGTGTTTTTTTATAATCCTTTGTATTTCTGTGGGGTCTGTTATTATTTTGCCTCTTTCATTTCTGATTTTGTTTATTTTGGTCCTCTCTCTTTGTTTCTTGGTGAGCCTGGATAAAGGTTCATCAATCTTGTTTATCTTTTCAAAGAACTAGCTCTTGGTTTCATTGATCTTTTGTATTTTTTTTTTTTTTTGGTCTCTCTGTTAATTATTTCTGCTCTGATCTTTATTATCTCCTTTCTTCTGCTCACTCTGGACTTTTCTTGCTGTTCTCTCTCTAATTCTTTGAATTGTAGAGTTAGATGAGTTATCACCATTTTTTTCTTAGTTTTTGAGGTAGGCCTGTAGAGCTATGAACTTCCCCCTTAGGACTTTGTGTCCCATATATTTTGGATTGTTATGTTTTAATTGTCATTAGTTTCCAGGATATTTTTAATTTCTTCTTTGATCTCTTTGGTAAACCAATCATTGTTTAATAGCATGCTATTGAGCCTCCATGTGTTTGAATTTTTTATTGGTTTTATTGTAGTTGATTTCTAATATTATACCATTGTTGTCTGAGAAGATGCTTGATATGATTGCAATCTTCTTGATTTGGAGAGACTTTGCCTGTTCCCAATATGTGATCTATCTTTGAAAATGTCTCATGCACTTGAGAAGAATGTATATCCTGTAGCTTTGGGGTGAAATGTTCTGATGATGTTGATTAAGTCCATCTGATCTCAGGAGTCATTTAGGATTGCTGTTTCTTTGCTGATATTTTATCTAGAGTTACCTTAATTTTCAAAAAAGAAAAGCTCAAGTTTCACATTCAGAGATAGATTTTATTTTTATTTTTGTCTTTAAGAAAGTAACATATTTATGCATAGGCAGAGCTTTAAAAGAAAATAAACACACCAACAATGAGAATTTTTAACTGCCATACCTATAATTGATTGTGCTATTTGGTAAATTTTCTTTTAAAATTCTAATGTAAAATTTTATCTATCTCAATCTATATTTATCTTCATATTGTATTTTTGTGGTTATAGCATTTTTACTATTTTACTTTATCAATAAATTTTTAATAAAATTAATTTACATTTTCTTAAATTAAAATGACTGAGCATACCTTTAGGATAATAGAGTCCCATTGGCTTGAAAGAGGTGTTTTTTATTTTTATTTTGTAAGTTTTTAACATTTATAAAAATGTAGAGTAATTTGAAGAAAGTTTAAGTAATCTAAACTACTTCTTATTTTAAGAACATTTGGCTAAAAATGTAATTTTAGCTTTACAAAAGCAAGGAGAAGTCAACTAATATTGCACAAACAATACCTCACATATCATAAATCATTAGTATCCAATATAGTAGAAATTAATGAGAACTTAAGTCTACTTACATAAGTAAGAAAATATATTAAATGTTTTATTGTGTTTGTTTTGCTTTAAAGAAAATGCTGGCTCTGGTTCTGAGATAGTATGTCATAAACTCAATGTTTCCTTAGTACTTCTTTCTAAGTATAATGAGATATTCTGAAAATAATTTAACTTAATTCAATGGACAAAAAGTGAAACCTGAAAGGTTATAAGGAGGTAGACCATCTAAGGACATTTGGGGTAAAGAAAGACATTAAGATGAGTCATTGGTTTTATTTTTATACCCTACACATTTAATCCAGACTGGGTGAGAAGGTGAATTGCAATCCAGAAATGCCATTGGGCATACACACACACACACACACACACAAAAGGAGGGGGAGGAGAAGAAAAAGCAAAACAGGAAATGCTCATGTTCTTGACCAAAATGTTCAGTTTACAAAAAACAGATGTCAATACTGAGTTGAATTAGATGTTGAATCTTTCTGACAAAGGGATTTTAAAGCAGTTTTCATAAAACTGTGAACAAGTAACTATAAATTTCCTTGAAAAAAAAGATAAAACTAGAAAAGTTCAGCAAATAGATAGAAGTTATAATAAAGAACCAACTAGAAATTATTAAACTTAAAAATATAACAGCAGGGAGAGAAGATAGTCTTTTCAACAAAGATGCTGGAACAACTGGACATCTCCATGTCCCCCCCCCTCAAATATATGTGTATATATGTAAGGTGTCCCAAAACAATGTATGCACACACTTTGAATAATTATAGAGGTAGTACTGTTTATTAAAATACATTTCTTTTTCAAAATTGAGCTATCAGCTGTTTAAAATGTATATGCATTTTGGGGGACAACCTGTATAGACAGATCTTACACCCTTCAGAAAGATTAACTAAAAATGGATCATGAACTTAAATGGCAAATGAAAAACTATAAAATTCCTCAAAGATAACATTTTTTTTTAAAAAAAAAGAGAAAAAAATGGAGAAAATGTAGATGACTTGTGTTTGGCACTAAATTTTTTAGACCCAACACCAAAGGAGCAATTCATGTAAAAATTGATAAAGTAGGCCCCAAAGAAAAGAAATACTTAGATCTTAAACTTAGCAAAATATGCACAAGATCTGAATTTTGAAAGCAAATTTAAAATTCCTATTAAGAGAAGACATAAAATAATTAAGAGATATACAATGCCCATGAGAAATTCTCCCAAAATTGCTGCATAGGTTTGTGGTAGGCAGAATAATGGCTTCCAAAGAAGCCAGAGCCCAATACCTAGGAACTCTGGATGTGTGATGTTTCATGGCAGGGAAGCATCAGGTGAATATGATATTAAAGTGGTTAATTGGCTGACACCAGGGAGACTATATTGTAGGGTATACAGATGATAGCACTGTAATCATAGGGTCTTTAAAAGGGGAAGGGGAGTCAATGGGAGCTGTCCATTGTTTGCTATGAAAGTGTTCAGGGAGCCTTGAGCCAAGAAAGACAGCCTGTGGAGACTGGAAAAGCCAGAAAAATGGACTGTCCTCTGGTGCTCCTGGGAAGGAACACAGCACTGCCTGAATCTTGCGTTCAGCCCATTGAGATCCTTTACAGATTTCCAACCTCCAGAACGGTAAGATCATGAGTTTGTTTTTGCTTTTAGCCCACTCAGTTTGTGGCGGTTTGTTACAGCAATCAAATAATGCGTTGTTATTAGGCTGGTTTGAATTGATGCATTGAACAAGAACTTTGCAGTAGGCAAAATTATAAGAGGAATCCCAATAACTCCAATTAACTGGTATGATCCCTTCTCCTTGGGTGTGGGTGTGGCATGGGAGTATGATGGAGTATCACCCCCATGATGATCTATAGCATATCTAAAAGGTATTGCGGGTTTAGTTCCAGATAACTACTTTAAAGAAGCTAGTGCCCAGCCAGGATGGCTCGGTGGGTAAGCTTGGACCTATGAACCAGGAGGTCACAGTTCCATTCAGGTTGAGGCACATGCCTGGGGTGCAGGCTCCATCCCCGCCCCTCCGTGTGGGTGTGCAGGAGGTAGCCAATTAATGATTCTCTCATCATTGATGTTTCTATCTCTCCTTCACCCTTCCTCTCTGAAATCAATAAAAAAAAATTTAAAAAAGAAGCGAGTATGGCAATAAAGGGAGTTCATTGGTATTTTTGTGTTGTTTTGCTTTTGTTTTGGAGGGTTTTGCCCTCAATTTGTAAAACATGCAACATATGTGAAGCCCAGTAAAGCTAGTGCAACGAGCTGAAGTCTGCCCTTTTAAGTCAAAGGTCTTAGGATTTGACGGATTTAATTGAGATCCTTAATCAGTTAGCCTGAGTTAATCATGTGAGTCCTTAAAAGACACTTGAAGCAGGAGACTCTCATTGACTTTGAAGAGGCAAATTCTTCTGTTTTGGAGAGAGCCATGTGATTTTCATGACAAGAAATCACTAGCGGTTAAGATGATCAATCCTGCAACTTCAAGAAACTGAATTTTGCCAGCCACTTGAGTGACCATAGAAAATATCAGATTTTAGAGGATAACACAGTCCAGCTGACACTTGTTTTCAGCCTTCAAAATTCTGAACAGAGAACCCTGTTGAGTCATGCCTGAAATTCTTACCTATATAACTTTATTATTATTATTATTATTATTATTATTATTATTATTACTAGGGGCCTGGTACATAAAAATTTGTGCACTCAGGAGGTCCCTCAGCCCAGCCTGTGCCCTCTCACAGACTGGGACCCCTCAGGGGATGTCCACCTGCTGGCATGCCTGGTCAGCCTGAGTGAGGGACTGATGGCTGTTTGCAGGCTGGCCAAGACCCCCAGTGGGTTCCTTTACCCCATGGGGGTGTGGCCAGCCTGGGTGACGGGCTGAGGGCCATTTTCAGGCTGCCTACAGCCTCTTCATGTTTTGGGTCTCTACTGGGGTGCCTGGGCAGCCTGGATGAGGAGCTGAGGGGCATTTTCAGGCTGCCCACAGTCCCTTCAGGTTTTGGGTCCCTACTGGGTTACCTGGCCAGCCTGGGTTTGGGGCTGATGGCTGTTTGCAGGCTGGCCAAGCCCCCGCAGTGGGATCCCTCACCCCATTGGGGTGTGGCCAGCCTGGGTGTGGGTTTGAAGTCTGTTTTTCGGCTTTCAGGCTGCCCACAGCTCCCATTGACTCAATTTCCCAGCAAGGCTGGCTGAAAGCAGGTTTCTGGGGTTTATTTATCTTCCATAGTTGATACATTGTTCCTTTAAGCCGAGGCCTGGGCAGGTAACAAAGCCTCCTGTTGGCTTCAGCTCCCTGACTTCTATGATTGAAAGAATGTTGCCTTAGTAGACTCTAGGCAGGCAGTTTCCTCCATCTCTGTTGCAATGGAAGCCTGCTGTTTGCTTCAGCTCTGAGGCTTCTATAATTGCAACTATGTTGCAACAATGTTGCCTGGAGCCGGGAGAAGCCCAGCCGCCCAGCAGACAGTTTACTCCTGCTGCAATGGAAGCCTCTTGCTTATACCAGCTCCATGACTGCCGGTCTCCATCTTGGCTGGGTTAATTTGCATACAGCCGCTCAGATTGGCTGGTGGGCATTGCTTAGGTATCCCATAGAAACAATCAATTTTAATATTACTCTTTTATTAGATTAGATTATTTTATTTTTCTTAATCAATGATGAGAGAATCATTGATTGGGCACCTCCTTCATGTTCCCCACTGAGGATGGAGCCTGCAACCTGGGCATATGCCCTGACCATGAATCCAATCACAACTTCTTGGTTTGTGGGTCAATGTTCAACCACTGAACCATGCTGACTAGACCAATAACGGTATTATTTTTAAGCCATTAAGTTTGTGGTGGGCATTTTTATATAACAGTAGAAAAAAATATAAGACTTTATATGCATAATGCAAATTAATAGTTAAAAAAAACCTTACCATTCTTTTAGCAAATGATAGCCAAAAACCAAGTGAAAGCAGAGGAATTTAGCCTGTTTATTTTTATACTAGGGGCCCGGTGCTCAAAATTTGTGCATGGGGGGAGGGTGGGGGTCCCCCAGCGCAGCCTGCCCCCTCTCACAGTCTGGAACCCCTCAGTGGATGTCCTATGATGGCCCCAGTCTGCCAGGTGCCTTTTGTGTATGTGTGTGTGTGTGTGTGTGTCGCCACTGGGGACCTGCCCCCAGCCGCATCTGAGGCTCGGAGCAGTCCTCCAGTGTGTGTCTGCCTGCTAGGGGCCCGCCCTCAGACACACCGTGGAGGCTTGGAGCAGGCACCCCCTCTATGTTGATCTCTCAGACTCTTGTCCTCCCTGCATGTTGTTCTCTTTTTTGAGCTGTGGTCAGGGCTGGGTGCTGCCTACCTCCCAAGCTTGCCTACTGCCCATCTTCCTCCAGCCACCAGAAAGCAGGGAAAACCCCGCCTCGTGGTCAGGCCAGCCTTTTCCTGCTCCCTGATCCCCGGAAGGGACCTGGGAAGCCTCCAAGCAGGCCCTCAGCCCCCAAGAGCTTGCTTTCCTGCTCCCCAGTTCCCCCAAAGGGCCTAGGGAGCCATGAAGCAGGCCGCCAACTCTTTCCCACTCACCCATCCCCTGCTGCCTTCCTTTCCCACTCCCTGGTGCCACCAAGGGGTCTGGAGAGCCGCCAAGGGGTCTAGGGAGCTGCCAAGCAGGACTCTGGCCCCTGCAGCCTTGCTTTCCCTCTCCCCAGTGCCCTGCAAGGGGCTTGGGAAGCCTACCAAGCAGGCCATTGATCCCCCGCTGCCTCTTTCCCACTCCTCGATGCCCCTCAAAGGGCCTGGGCAGCCGCCAAGCAGGCCGTCACCTCTTTCTCACTCCCTGGTGCCCAGCAAAGGGCCTGGGCAGCCACCAAGCAGGCCAAGACCCTCTGCCACCTCTTTCCCTCCCCATCGTGCCGCCTTCCTTTCCCACTCCGCAGTGCCCTGCAAAGGGCCTGGGCAGCTGCCAAGCAGGCCGCCAACCCTGCCACCTGTTTCCCACTCACGGGTCCTGGGTCCTGCGCTGTTCCGCTCTGCAGCCGCTCTGTGCACTCAGGAGGTCCCTTAGCCCGGCCTGTGCCCTCTCACAGTCTGGGACCCCTCAGGGGATGTCGACCTGCTGACGTGCCTGACCAGCCTGGGTGAGGGGCTTTATGGCTGCCCACAGCTCCCATTGGCCCAATGTCCTAGCAAGGCTGGCTGGACGCAGGTTCCTGGGCTTTGTTTATCTTCTATAATTGATGCTGTTCCTTTAAGGCGAGGCCTAATAAGAAGCTTCAGCTCCCGGCTTCTATAATGGTACAATGTTGTTACTCTTAGACTCAGGCCCAGCCTGCTAGCTCCCGAGGATTCTATGATTTATACATTGTTACAAACATGTTGCAAACATGTTTTGCTTTCAGGCAAGGATAAGTGAGCCGGCACGCAGACAGTTTCACTTTCACTCCTGCTGCAATGGAAGCTGCCGTTTACTCTGTGAGTGGCGGCCGCCATGTTGGCTGGGTTAATTTGCATACAATCGCTCTGATTGGCTGTTGGGCGTTCCGAAGAAATGGTCAATTTCAATATTACGCTTTTATTAGTTAAGATTTTGTGACTCTTGCCAGTTCTAGCTTGGTTAAGTGATAAGGTAGATCCAGAATTTATTTGACATATTAAATAATTGTGTTTATAATAAATACTAGCTGATTATTCATTTGTCTTTCATTTTAATGACTGATTATTTGTAAATAACTTTAAATTATTCTACTTATTTGAGGAATTCTTGCCCTAAGAGATTATAACCTAAAGTTAGAAGGTACCAAGTATGCCTTCTTTATAGCTTTTTTATTACTTTTTACCATGAGAATATATGCAATATATTTATGGGAATTGCTTTTTGAATAGTGCATTATAAAAATAATTTTATTTTGTTATATCTGCTTATTTTTAAACACTTTTAAGTGCTTCTTCATAGAATACTTATTATAAGCTTATATTCTCATTTCCAAAATAACCTTTATTAATAGTAATTTGATCAGTTTTAAAAGTTTGCATCAACTTTACCAATAATGAATATGCCACGGTCGACAGTTCCTAGATTTGCCATTATTCCGCTTACATCACTCTTTAAAGCAACTTGTTTCTCCCATGGAAGACAAAGGAACAAAATTTCCTTGCAACTATAATTGAACTCTCATTAGAGGGGAAACGGTCCCATCTTAGATTTAGGCAGTTGCTCTTAGTCACAAATACCCTTATGTTTCTGCTAACATATTCAAATTTTTTAAGCAAGTTAATTTTATTTGGATTCCTGTTGACACATTTCCTCAGAAATTTCAAGGGATTCCCTCATTAAACTAAATCTAACACAATATTCCACCCTTTACAAAATTGGTTCAAAGGAGCCATGTACAAAATACAGCAATCTCACTGCGTTTGACGGAAGCTCCCCTCATATTGTACTCTATGCTCTTTGTTTCCTGCTGTGCACATTTACTTGAATCTGCTTTTGGGACCTGTTTGTTTTCCTTTCAATAGTCTTGGCTGTCTTCCTTTTGCTTTGCCATCTGTTGTTCTTTTTTCATCTTCGAATTTTTCTTCATCACCATCATCATTATTATTACTTTTCATTCTTCCCCATTTTATGCTAGACTAAATAGGGGAAGAGCTTTCACAAGGTAATTTACATATCTCTCCTGTGCTAGTCATGTGTCTCTTTTCCTTCATTTCAAAATCCGCCTTTTCTTTGACATTGGTTGCATATGGTTGCTTATTCCCAGCGTTTTGTTGTCTCATTATCGTTTGTCTGCTAGGCATCATTAGCTCTCTCATCATGCAGGCTCCCTCCCTCTATGTCATGTGGAAGTGAGACTCACTCTTCCATGATGAAACTTTCTAAGGACAGTTAGTGTATAATTGCACTGAAAGGAAATGGATGTCCAAGTCTCCAGACACTGGGTGGCTGAGACTCAGTGCACTTGCTCTCATCCATCAGTGTCTCCTTAGACTCACATGAAGGGAGCAGACAGACACGCATGTTCCAGGGAGCATCAGGGCCTCTTATTGGGGAGCACCTTCAGCAACTGGAGATGAAGTTTTTTGAAGTGAGTATTAATGGTGTTCTGCCAGCCTGTAATTGCATGAGACTCTCAATTCTTTGCATCTTGTCAGACTGATTGCAATGGATATACCAGCTCGATCACTAGAGAGAGGAAATACTCATTAGAAGTAAAAAGCAGTGTAAATATTCAAACAAGTTGCATGCTTTTCTTAACTTAAATAGTTTCAAAATATTAATTATTACCACCTACCCATTGATGAAAAAGAAATCAGCTGAGAAAACCTTGAGCATTATGATAGACCTCTGCCTTTCCATCTGGTTTACCTGCCCGGTTTGTTTGGAAGAGCAGATGTTTATAAATATTATTTTGATTTTGATTGCCAAAGTAATGTTTGAGTGATTGAAATATACACAGCATTAGAGATAATCTCAACAAAACAAATTTATTTATTAGCTGTGGCGACATGAATGGGAATATTTCACATAACTATTATTGCTTTTTTATATAAAAGTGACATTGAACCATTCTAATTACCTGGTTATTATTTAACAGGAAAGGAGTGAAAGGGAAGACCCAATGTAGGCATGCCATTTACACAGCTTTGCCACAAAGCTGCATTTAACATTCTCCAAATCTATTCCCCATTAGCTGATGGGAAACTCTGGACACTGGCCCTGATTCTGACTTTACTAAACTCTCAACTGACCCTTTTTCAGGACTGGCTGGGGAGAGATGGGATATTGTGACTGAAGAAATGTAACTCCATGCCAGTAAGGCCTTCCTCCACATTCCATCCTCCCATGCTAGTCTTGGAAAATTCATTTTCTGAAGATATAGCAAGAGCCTCACTCCTACTCAGGTCTGAGAAGTCTGGCCCTTTAATTCCTCCAGCATTAAGAACATGAAACACCATATCCATAAAAGATAATGAAAGGGTTAAGTAGCTAGCTTAAGACTGATAGAGAGGGGATCCATGGAGGAATCTTGGCTTGAGCAATTAAAATAGCCATAAACCAGGGACAGAGATATCTCTGGCCTGAGCAGCTGGAATAATAAATATTTTCCAGCCAGGAAGAAAGATTAAAAAAAAAAAAGAAAAAAAAAAAAAGAAGAAGCCCCTTTACTGTTTTGAACAGAGAGCCAGCATTTTCAGTCTCAAGGTTGCGAGGTACCATAAGTTAGACTAAAAGTAGCCCTGATCTGAGCAGCTGGGAGAGCGATAAGATAAAACATTTCTGGCCAGGATAACTGGGAGGAAGCCATGAGACAGATTAAAAGCAATTCCAACTTAAACAGATAAGGTGAATGTGTGAAGGACAAAGAGAAAACACAAAATAAGGGAATAGAAGGAGGGAGGCACTATGTGGGCTTCGGCCTCAGCCGAGTGACCCATGAGGAAAGCACTGGAGTTCCAAGTTAGGAAAGAGTCCAATTAGAAAGGGTCATGTCCAGACAACGAATTATAGCCCATTTAATGCCTCAAGACAGAGAAAGTACTGACCATGCTTCTTAGGGGACCCTCTCTTCTTCCGTGCCAGCAGGGAAGAGACCTTAGAATTAGGAATTTTAGAGATAACATCTGCTTGCAATAAAGTTTCTGTACTTCTCACCTACCACCTTTTGCCCATGGCTTCATCCTTCAAATACATCTGGACGAGAACTCAGGAAAGAAATCACCCTTACAATTGTGCTCAATAAAACAACTTGATTCAATAAGCCAACACCTGGTAATGGAGAAAAGACAAAACATCAGAAAATAGCGATATTTTCTCACTTATAAAATTTTATGCAATCATAATAAAAAAGTAATAAACTATAAACATTATTATTTAAGTGAACAAATAGACTGCAGTTTCAATTTATAGTAAATACTAGAGGCCCAGTGCACAAAAAATTTTGAACTCGGGGGGGGGGGGGGAAACCTTCTGCCCAGCCTGTACTCTCTTGCAGTCTGGGACCCCTCTGAGGATGTCCACCTGCTGGTGTGCCTGGCCAGCCTGGGTGAGGAGCAGAGGGCCGTTTTAGGCTGCCCACAGCCCCTTCAGGGTTCGGGTCCCTACTGGGGTGCCTGGCCAGCGTGGGTGAGGAACAGAGGGCCGTTTTAGGCTGCTCACAGCCCCTTCAGAGTTTGGGTCCCTACTGGGGTGCCTGGTCAGCCTGGGTGAGGGGCAGAGGGCCATTTCAGGCTGCCCACAGCCCCTTCAGGATTTAGGTCCCTACTGGGGTGCCTGGCTGGAAGCAGGTATCTGGAATTTTTTTTAACTTCTATAATTGAAACTTTGTTGTCTTGGTCCCCTGCTCGAAGCCTGGGTTGTCCCTGGCAACCCAGGGTACCAGCCCCACAGGTATCTGGGGTTTGTTTATCTTCTATAATTGAAACTTTATAGCCTTGAGTAGAGCTCAGGGCCCTGTCTTCCTCCATTGCCTCAGGCAACTCCAGCTCCATGGCTGCCGTGATCTTAGTTGAATTAATTTGCATATTTGCTCCTGATTGGTTGGTGGGTGTGTCCTGTGGGCATGGCTTGCTGGTGTAACATAGTGAGGGTCAATTTGCATATTACTCTTTTATTAGATTAGATTACTAATATTTGATAATAACCAAAAATATAGAAATGCTAATAAAGTCTGGACTTTATTGGAAGATAAAAAATACACTAAAATTGTATTAAAATAAAATAATTTTCATATTTTATCCAACAAATAGTTCAGTGTAAAATGATATATGAAAATAGATACCAATACACATCTGTCTTATCTCTTACCCTTTATTCTCTGATAATACCATTTACTCTTTCTTTAAATGACTTTTGACCTTTTTTAGGTTCCACTTATAAGTGACATCACACAATATTTGCCTTTCCCTGACTTACCTCTTTTAGCAAATATCCTCAAATGCAGTGCACCTTAAATTTATACAATGTTATATGTAAAATATATTTCAATTTAAAAAAAAACTATGCAGAGCAGAAACTACTGGAATAAACAAAAAGTTGCCAGTATTCATTTGAATTTAATATGTGAAAGTAGTGGTATTTTGAATTATTGAGAAATTATGTTTTATTTCATAAGCAATCAGAAAAAAATTGGTGTTTGTTCTTATGCTATATACAAAAGTAATTTCCATATAGATTAAATTTTAAACAACATTTATATGGAAGTAATGTTTAAAAACAAAGTTATTCTGGTTTGGGGAAATCTTTCAAAATAATAGAAGGCACAAAAGCTGTACAGTTAAAAATATATTTAATTACAGATTTTCAAAAGTAATGGCAAAATTTCTTTGGTTCAAATTAAAAACAATTGGCAGAATAGAGAAATACACAAAGCAGATGAAACATTAATAATCTGACTTCTGAAGAACTAATAAATATAAATACAAAGACCCAAATATTCACAAAACAACAGACAATAATTTGAATAGACATAGTTGACATTATATTTTGCTAATCATTTATAGGTTATAATTATCGAGGCTTTATATGAAGAATAGTAAAGCCACTCAGACTTTGTAGAAAGGAACACATATAAAAACATATCACAGAATTTAATTATACAATTTTATAGACAACGGACTTTTGTGTATATGTGTGTATTTGCATATGGTTAGTGCGATCCAGGAAGATAGTTGTCATGTTATTAGTGGGTCATTTATGTATGACTAGATTTCAGGACATTTCTTTTTAATTCCCACTTTAAAAAAAGGAAAAACAAAACATTTAAAATATTTGTAATATATAAGCTATAATAAAATGGTCTAGAAGAGCATTTTCAGCAAGCATTTCAGTTTATCTTATATAGCTTCATTGTTTAATGGCAGCTGTAGTTACATAATATGTATAAATCAAGATTTTTTATTACTGAAAATTGATATATTTATTTATTCTTACATTATATTCTAAAAACAATTTCCAATATTGTTAGTTTTAGAAATATTTTAATGTATCTAATGATAAGAAATAGCAAGATACAAAGGAACATACACCTGTGATTAATCAAAGGAAAGAAGTAATTTTGCCCAGTGGTCTATACTCACTTCTCACTGAATGATTTTTATTTTTGTTTATGTCCCTTGTCATTTTTTTCTCTATCATAAATATGACCTGTGGCAGTATTTGCATTTAAGTAGGAATCTCATCTTATGGCTTGAGTAAAACTTTAGCAACATATTTATGTATGCAGTTGTTACGATTAACTCTTGTTGCCTCTCTGTGCACTGTAGTTCTAACACTTCTAAAAATAAATTTTGTATGCCGTGTTTTCCATGGTGCTCAGAGCTTACTGATCAGTACTGGAATTGTTACTTCTATTTGACACTTCTGAGATAATTTTTCTCTTATTTTATCGTAATTTTCCTATAAAATGTGGTTTCAGCTATTTCCACATTTATCAAACTTTTAAACCTTTGATTAAATAAGTCTAACTTTGACAAAATGTAAATACATAAGTTCTTATAATTATCTTTACTCATTGTATTTAAGTTCAAGAATTACAGGCAGCAATATCTGTTGAAAATTATAAAACTTAATTTTTTAAAGAATATGTCAAAGCTCAGAAATACTAAACATTTTACATATATTAACAGATTCCATGTTACTACAGTGTCAGCCAATATAAATATCAGTTACAGTTTTCATTTGATCACTAGATATGTGTATATTACCTGCCTGGGATGATTACTTAAAACCTACACCCAGCTTGAACCACGAGAAAACCCATTTGATAAGTTATAGAGAGATGTGCCTTCAGAAATTTCCTTGCATGTTTTGCTAAATATGTATTATGAAAATGTTATTAGTATAGCTTCTGAAACTAGAATTTACATTTCCTTCATATGTAAACCAGTGTTACTGTTCCTGTGATTTAAAAAAAGCAATTCCTTTTAAAAATTATTTTTAATCAGAAGAAAATGAAAAAGTGACAAAAAGAAAGACATTATTCACTAACTTTGAGAGACTTGACAAATTACTTAATTTCTGAGCCCTGACATCCTAATCTATAACATTGGGACTCTAGGAGTACTTTTCATCATGGATTACTGGGAGGACCAAGAAACAACGTGTGAGAAAAACTTCAAAAACTACCGTGCAGATATTCATAGCTGTGATTCGTAGCTTCTATTACTATGGGTGCAACTCTTAGAGATCTACAATCAATGGGTTATTCTTTTTATTCTAAAGGAATTATGTAAATATTTAAAACAAACTTGAAGAAATATTTGAAAGGAAAATATAGTCTTGTTTGTATTTGGATACATTTTACAGAAGAGTGTAGAGATAAAGACATTTTGAATTTTTGAAACGAAGGTTAGACTGCCTACCTGGAAACTTTTTATTACCATGAGCCACAGGACTGACTTTCAAATGGTCAATCTTAAAAAGGCAGCTTTTCATATTTAACACGAGTTTTGGGGAGCTTATCTAGTTTGACAGGACATGAAAAGATTAATATAGTATTCCTTCTCTGCAAGTTTTAGAATGTAAAGCCAGTATATTTTCCAGGGAAGACATGCAGAGAATATGAACATATTTAAGTGGATGCTATTCTTTAGTACTGACGCTGTCCAACGTTTTATAACGGAGAAGAGTTATATTCACAAAGTTGAAAGTTTTCAAAAGAGCTCGTTTTAGGAGTAAACTTCAGACCTGCAAACCTTAAGCAAGATTAAAATTAATTCAGACTGCCTTGCCTTCTAACATACTCTTAACAGCAAATGTATGCAAATGTTTATTTTAAAAAAGTACAAGATTATTGGGATAAACACCCAACTCTACCACATGTCAGGATAATTTTTAAAACTAAAGTAAGACTCATTCAGTCTGCATAATAAGTCTTGTTTTGTGTTTGGTGGTTGTTTATTTGAATCTAGAAGGCAGTGCCAACCAGATTTCTGAATTTCCATTTAGAGTTGACTTATTTGGAACAACTCAGTCATCAGTGTTCATTACCTCAAAAAAAAAAATACCTAACTATGTTGCCTCTCTGGAAGTTGAGCAAGTGGATATAAAAATGTTCAGAGCAGCCCTAGCCAGTTTGGCTCAGTAAATAGAGCATTGGCCTGGGGGCTGAAGGGTCCTGAGTTTGATTCCAGTCAAGGGTACATGCCGGGGTTGCAGGCTTGATCCCCAGAAGGGGGCATGCAGGAGGCAGCTGATCAATGATTCTCTCTCATCACTGATGTTTCTAACTCTATCTCTCTCCCTCTCCCTTCCTCTCTGAAATCAATAAAAATAATATATATTTTAAAAAATGTTCAGTGCTTTCACACAAAGTTATTAATAAATATTTGTTAAGTTGAGTTGATAAAATGATCTGACAAGGAGTATTGCAATGCAGTGTTGACTTGTATCTTGCTGCTAATTTCCTTCTGTATCCCAGTCTGGGGAAAGGTATCAACTCAAAAAATTGATCATATTTTGATCAAAAATTGATCAATTACCTAATTCAGAGAATGCAAGTGATTGGCAAAGCAAAATGTATATATGTCATTGTTTTGTTGGGTGTAAGTTTCCTATTTCTTTTTTTAAAAATTCTTTATTGATTAAAATATTACATATGTCTCTTTTTCCCCCCA